>JBAMBO010003611.1:0-69065 GCA_037044535.1 Lordiphosa magnipectinata
CACGTTATTGCAGATCTGGAACAGGGGATCCAAACGATAGAAGAAGAAAAAATTAAGGAAACGTCAAGAAGGAATCTAACGCAGAGAATTATCAAATACAAAGAAAACAATAGGACAAGCGAAAAGGATGAACTTAGAAACGGAAAAATTCTTAAAATCACACAAAGATAATCTGATAATAACACAAGCAGACAAGGGAAAAATACAGACCAGAAGATGAAGATCATACTATCCAGAAGAATGACATACAGAACATTGAGGAAGCACCCAACAACACAATTAGTTAGGAAAAACAACACGATGATAAATGAACTTTTTAAAAATAACCACATAGACGATCAAACAAAAACACCAACTATACTGTTCAGGAGGAAATGTCCCAAGAATATATGGACTACCAAAAATCCATAAGGAAAACACACCACTCAGACCTATAGCATCATCTACAAACTATAAGATACCTACTACAAAACATGGTATCGGAAGATAACAACATATTAAACTCCTTGCAACTAAAGAATAGACTACAGGAACTAAAAATAGAGAATGACGAGATCTTGGTATCATTTGATGTGATATCACCATTTACTAACATACCGACATCACTAGCTATAGGCATTTGAATGGAACAATAGATAGGTATAGCCCCTCACACAAACATACCAAAAAGAAAATTCAAAGAATTACTAGAATTTTGCCTACTTGACAACAACTATTTCACACACAATGGAACCGTATACAATCACATATTTGGGATGCCTATAGGGAACCCACTGTCGCCAACAATCGCTTATAGTACTAGACAAAATAATGGACGATGCAATATGGAAACTAAAAACAATTGACATACACACCTGATCATATTAATAGGTACACACATCGACTCTGACTTTAAGGCAGATATGGGCATGCACATATATCGTCACACTTTTCACACGCATACAAGCACAATTTGCGTGCGCCGCATTCGTGTTATATAAATAGCTTTCAATGCTTATGGCGTACGTGTGATTTTGTGTAGTCGGCCGCGTCAGAGGTCCTATGCACACGCTGTCTCGTGTGCATTGGAACGTAGCGACGCGCCCATCTCTGCTTTAAGGTTACAGAAAACAGTTTTATTCATTGTTTCAAACTTAAAATTTGTTCTCATTGGTTCTTAAACTATTTGTTTTTAATAAAATAAACTTAATTGTAACATAGAATAATAATATAACATAAAAGAGATCATTTTGTGTTTCAGATACGTTTTCAGTGTGATCATAATAATAGGTACACGTTATGTGTTGGTAAGAAAACTAATTTTTATATCCATTTTGTGTTCTTTTTTTAGGTAAAATTAGTATTTCCTAACTTAGTATCCAGTGTATCCACCTCTATTTTTGGCCACTACTGCTATTCTTTTTGGCATACTTTTAATAAGAGCCTGGCAGTTCTCTACTGGTGTCTCATACCACAGTTTTTGAACACCTTCCCATAATTTTTGTTTATTTGAATTTTTTGTTTGCTTTGCCAATTTCTTTTTTAAATCTCCCCACAAGTTTTCAATGGGGTTAAGGTCGGGGGATTGGCTTGGCCACTTCAGAACGTCCTCGAAAAATTTAGATAACAGCCTTGATGTGTGAAAATGTATTGACATTTTCCTGCTGAAGTACCCAACGTAATGGCATATTTTCCTCAGCATACGGTACCATAACTGTTTCCAATATGGATTTGTACTCGTCAGCATTCATTTTGTTCGTAATCTGATAAATTGGACCTACGCCGTACCAGGAGAAGCAACCCCATACCATTATATTGCCACCTCCATGTTTGACTGTTTTTGTTTGTAAACCGTGGATGGAATTCCTTTCCATTAGGGCGTCGAACATTCCTTTCACAGTCATTCCCAAACAAATTAATCTTGATTTCATCGCTCCATAATATGTTTCTCCATGTTTTCTCCCCGGTGCATCCTACCTAGTCTTTGTGGTCCCTTGTGGGACTTTTCTGGCAATTCTTCCTGGTAGGTTGGCATCTTGTAGTCGTCTTCGGATAGTTGGAGCACTAACTGAATTCCCAATTTCGGCTGCAATAGCCTTCGATGACTTAAATGGGTCCTTTTAGCTCAAAGTTACTATGCAGTGATCAAGGGTTTCGTTGTTTTTCGTGGCCTTCCAACGGGTTTCCTGTCTTGGTTTTCTTTCTAATGCATTTTTAAAAAAATTATGAGACCTGTTCATTAATTTGGCGATGGCTCGTAAAGATTTGCCTTCTTTTCTCAGACTAAGAACCAATCGAGCTTCTTCTTTAGTACAATGAATTTTAGTATTTTATTCTCTGTATTGACGAGGAGCTATACTTAATTTACCTTTAGTTACCAAAAGATCACTGATTACAAAATTATTCACTTGATACTTGTGAGAAACGGAGACTGTACCTATTATTATGATCAGGCGAAATGTGTGGTGGACTCGCAATTTATAGATAAGCTTTGATATACGGGGCTCTTTCAACTCTTTGTCACAGTGTGGCCAGACATTGACAACAACAAAAAACCAAAAATTAAAAAGTTGTCAACACTTAAAGACCGAAAAAAGCATGTATAATTAAAAAATTCCGGTGTGTACCTATTAATATGATCAGGTGTGTAAGTGCCGAAATGGGGAATTGGAACCCAATGCTATGGTTGAATTAAGGTAAACTATAGAAAAAGTACTGTTTGGGTTTAAATCGGATGAATACCTGAAAATTTTATAGAAAAGCAGCAAACTGACATCGTTTTTACTAACTTTAGCAAAGCGTTTCTTTATCATCTTCATCTTCTTCTCTTGCATAAACTTTCAGTAATATTTTTCCCAGAATTACTGCTCAAATGGATCTCTGTTTATTTGTCGAATCGGACTCAGCGAGTCTTATTTAATTCAACTCCATGAAAAGTAGAATGAATGTCGTTTCTGGTGCCCCTCAGGGGAGTCATCTTCAGGTAATCACCTCATCACACGGAAAAATTTCTTTATTGAATTCAATTTACTGTACTTAAATCATTCAAAGTGCAAGTAAATGACATTTTACTGCAATAGACATAACTTGGGCACCACAATCTGTTGTTTTTGTGTGTGGTGTTTTATTCGACTTTGCTTTAATGACCATATCGGCATTATACATAGTAAATAAATCTAAGGGGGTTTTTGGGTTTTATTAAACGCTGGTCAAAGGAATTCGATGATCCTCTTCTCTTTTTCGCCCGATTCTTGAATATTGCTCTGGCGTTTGGTCCCCTCAGTATGATAAGAATCAAGAACCTTATAGAAACAATCTCTTCTGTTTGCATTACGCGGTCTAAACTGGTAGCCTCATTGCTTACTACCATCTTATACTGACAGGCTACGGCTAATAAGTCTGACAACGTTGAAAAATTTGAGGACTTGTCATGGCGTAATGAAATGATAAATTTAATGCAAAGTTGCCGATAAAAGCCTTTATAACGCGGAAGTCAAGAACCAGATTAAGAAGTGGTGTTGTGAATGAATGATGGGGCATTCAATTACCTTCCAAGAAAACATTACCTTTTCATAATGAACAAACCAATACCGAAGATATACACATTTTTCTAAAGTTAATTTTCTTCCTAATCTAAAGAAAAGAATATTGTGTAAACATAGTAGGCCAAAAAACCCAGAAAATCCATCCTTCAATTGTGCTCAATTAATTTAGCCAGTCGTGTCTTAAGCATTGTACGAGCAACAAGACCGGAAAACAAATTCTTTATTCTTCTACTCTTTTTTGGTTGCTTTTTTTCTTTTAAGAATGAGTTTTATTTTTGTATTTTTTTTGTTTATGTGACGAAATGGTGGCTTCTTCTTAGGATGGTTTCACCAAGGGTAAGCAAAGACCATTAGGTATTATCTAGGTCAGAAATCTACCATCATTTCAGAAGCAAAGTGTATGTGTCAGATAATCTTGGAATTAAAATTATGAATTCCACCTGATTAAATGGTCAGGTCGTACAATCCCAATGTAGACCTTTTGTGTTCTAAAATGCAGTTTTAAATACTGCAGATTTTAAAATAAAAATCCATTGTTTAAACACATTCAAAAGTCGAATTTCATTTCATTATTTCATATATGCCTATTTCATATGGCCTGTCTTAATGCAGCCAGCATTCATGTCTTCAATTTCACCAAATTTACCACAGGGGTCAAACAAAAACAATTGCACTTACCCAAAAACAAAATTGAGAGCGAGATCAGCAGAGAGAGTAAGCACAACACAATAAAAAACGAAATATGTACACATTTATTAAATGTTAATTAACTTTAATAATTATATTAAAAAACACAAGCACTAACACAACAAAAAAACAACCAAAAAAACAAGCAACGGCAGCCAACATTTGATCGCGAGAGCAAGAAGAGCGCATGAGCAAAGGGAACGCAAACATAACGGGACCGCACACATACAATTTGCAGAAAACGGCCAACTAATTCTATTATTTAATGAAAAGTTGCAAAAAGATTGAATTCAACACAAGACGTACGCACAGATCCACCCGAAATCAAAACATTAGTAAAAAACGCATTAAAAAAGCGAAATAATTAATAAAACGCGACGCACACACACAGCCGCAGCCGGCTTTAAGGATAAGAAATTATCGAACTAGTTAGCTATCGATAGGCACTGTAGTCGAGGGCGATGACTAAGGCAGTCCGTTATCGAGCTTGGCTTTTGAATTTGAATTCGAATATTAGTTAAATTGAATTTTTATTAGATTTTGATCAAATTTTAAGAAAATAATGAGAAGAGTGTGTAAAATAGGTACATTCTAAGGTACATTGTTTTTAAAGCAAATAAAATTAAAGTCCTAAATTAATGAATAAATTCGATTTCAGAAAAAATAAATAAATATACATGTTTGCACAAAGAACAACGGAAAATGTACATAGTTATTAAGACAAAGGGTGCTAAATTTCGAATTAAGAAAGTCGGTCAAGCCCGACTATAACAAACTCTGTACCATTTCATTTGTAATATTTGTATTATAGTCGGAGGCAAATGAACTGGTATAATATTACATAATATTATAGTCCGTGGAAAATGAACGGGTACAGAGTATGTTATAGTCGGGCTTGACCGACTTTTTCAATTGATTATTTTAATTTTAAAATATTTATTCGAAATTTAGCACCCTTTGTCTTAATAACTATGTACATTTTCCGTTGTTCTTTGTGCAAATATGTTTATGTATTTATTTTTTTGAAATCGAATTTATTCATTAATTTAGTACTTTAATTTTATTTGCCTTAAAAACAAAAATTTTACACACTCTTCTTATTATTTTCTTAAAATTTGATCAAAATCTAATAAAAATTCAATTTAATTTAAATTCGAATTCAAATTCAAAAGCCAAGCTCGATAACAGACTGCCTTAGTCATCGTCATCGACTACAGTGCCTATCGATAGCTAACTAGTTCGATAATTTCTTATCCTTAAAGCCGGTTGCGGCTGTGTGTGTGCGTCGCGTTTTATTAATTCTTTCGCTTTTTTAATGCGTTTTTTACTAATGTTTTGATTTCAGGTGGATCTGTGCGTACGTCTTGTGTTGAATTCAATATTTTTGCCACTTTTCATTAAATAATAGAATTAGTTGGCCGTTTTCTGCAAAATTATGTTTGCGATCCCGTTATGTTTGCGTTTTCCCTCTTGCTCATGCGCTCTCTCTTGCTCTCGCGAACAAATGTTGGCTGCCGTTGCTTGAGTTTTTTTTTTTTTTTGTTGTGTTAGTGCTTGTGTTTTAATATAATTATTAATGTTTATTAACATTTAATAAATGTGTGCATATTTTGTTTTTTGTTGTGCTGTTGTGTTGTTGTGCTTACTTTCTGCTGATCCCGCCCTCAATTTTGTTTTTGGGTAAGTGCAATTGTTTTTGTTTGACCCCTGTGGTAAATTTGGTGAAATTGAAGACATGAATGCTGGCTGTATTAAGACACGGCCAATATATGAAATAATGAAATGATATTTGACTTTTGGTTGTGTTTAAACAATGGATTTTTATTTTAAAATCTGCAGTATCTAAGACTGCATTTTAGAACACAAAAGGTCTACATTGGGCTTGTACCTGTCCATTTAATGAGGTGGAATTCATGATTTGAATTCCAAGGACAGCCAATTAATGTAGATACTTTACGACGTGGTGTACTATGGAGTAAAAGGTATATGCACTGGTAATTCGGGTGAAGCACTGATCCTTGTGCGGTATCTCCGACCCTATTAAGTATATATATTCTTGCTCAGCATCAACAGCCGAGTCGGATGAACGATACACAAGTTATGAGCAAAAAACAATTTAACCGGAAAATCTATGCCTAAATACCAAAGCTGGATCATGTTGAATTTAGGCATTCATTTAAGACACATGCACCCAGAAAAATGATTTTCCTTAAATTTTAGGAAAATGGATTTTATTACCTAAAATGTAATTTTAAGGCAATAATTTCCTAAAATATAGGGCATTTTACCTAAAAAATCTTGTTTTAGGACTAAATTTTTTTGGAATCCTTTGCCTTAAAATTATGCCATTTTCCTAAACTTTGTATTATTATTTCATATATATAAAAAGATTATAAGCAAATATTTACAAAGCCTTTATTTCAAGTTAAGAATGAATTTATTATATATATTTGAGAACTATAATTATAAATAATATTTACCATACCATTTTTTAATTATTTTATAATTTTAAATAATTGTTGCTAAAGTTTATATATAATTTTTTCTAAGTGTTTACCACCATGAAATAGTTTCGAAGAATATAAAATTTTTTGTCCTAAATGAAACTTAAATTATGGTGCTTTCCCAAAGTTGGAGACCTTTGTGGCTTAAAAGATATACAAACAAGATAAACAAATAAATATATACCCTTAAAGAAAGTGTGCATTATATTTATCAAGCTTTGCAAATAAGTCGACATCAGGCAGAGTATACTCTGAAATATCAAGTTTGTCAAGCTGATATATGGAGAAGAGGTGGCAGCACACTTGCACTCAGAAAAAAATAACGTTATGAAAGGTAGCCCAAATTTCTTATATTTATACCCATTCCGTTCTTAAATTTTACGTTCTTAAAACAAGACCACGTTCTCAAAAATATACCATACGTTCTAAATCGACGAACTAATTAAGAAAACTCGAAAACTGTGTCTTGCAATATGACCGACGTACAGTGGTCCAGCCGCGCCCCGCCATGGAACTACCCTAAAAACAGATTAAATTGTAGTTTTGAAAAAAGAGTTGAGCATTACATTATATAGATTCTGAACAAAAATCAGCACTCTACCTTTATTAATATGGTAATAATATAATCAGCAGCCTAGCTTTATTAATATGGCTTACGGGTGCTTGAAAAAAAACATATTTTACGAAATTTTGACTTTGGCACTCCATAGCTCCGGAGCTACTGAATCAATTTTTATAACCCCTTAAACAATTTTTGATCAAAAAAAAAAATGAATTCAAAATTTTGTGCGGTTCAAAAATTACAGAATTTTGTCCAAGGCAAATTGATTCTGGACCACAGGCAACTCGTCCGTCATTATGATAATTGATAAAAAATAATATATTCAAAGTTAAGCATCAAATATGTTATATTCCAAAATTTGTATTTTCAAATTTTTGATTTCACTTTTTCTTTGTTTGATTAAAAATTTTTCAAAGTTCAATAAGAGTTTATTAAAACTGACAGTAGTTCCGGAGCTATAGAGCGCCAAAGTCAAAAATTTCGTAAAATATGTTTCTTTTCAAGCACCCGTATGCCATATTAATAAAGCTAGGCTGCTGATTATATAATTACCAAAAAAAAAAAAAAGGTTAAGGATATAATTTAAGTACCTATATTAAAATATTAAAAACGTAAAATAAAAACGAGAAGGCCAAGCAAACTTCGTCTGTGTCGAAGTTTTTATACCCTTGCAAAAGCTGTTTTTGAAATGACAGAGTTTACGAACGCTTAGATAAAAATCAAAAACTTTTGTAACTAAAATTCATTTTCCGTCAGATGAACATCTGATTTCGACCAAATTTCGCGAATCTTTTTGAAAACATATCAAATTAACAATCGCCAAGTTTAAGAACGATAAAATTGAAAACAAAAAAGTTTTTCTCACTGAGACTCATTTTCCGACCGATAAGTCCTATGGCAGCCTGAAGATATAGTCATCTGATTTCGAAAAAATTTATCGAATTAGTTTAAAAGCGTTTAATATTAATAATCACCGACATTAAAAAAACGATTTACTTGAAAACAAAAAAAAATTTTTTCACTAAGACCCATTTTCCGACCGATCGGTCCTATGGCAGCTATAAGATATAGTGATCCGACTTTAACCAAAGTTTGCAAATCTGTTTGAAAGCATATAATATTAATAAGGGACGAGGTTGAGGACGCTAACATTGAAACTAAAAAAGATTTTCTCAGTAAGACCCATTTTTCGAACGATCGGTCCTATGGCAGCTATAAGATATGGTCATCCGATTTTGACCAAAGTTTGCAAATCTGTTTGAAAGCATATAATATTAATAATGACCGTGTTTGGGAACGCTAACATTAAGAACAAAAGAATTTTTCTCACTAAGACCCATTTTTTGACCGATGGTTCCTATGGCAGCTATAAGATATAGTCATCCGATCCGGTCGGTTCCGACATATTAGCAGCGTGCAGTAAAAAGAAGACTCTGTGCAAAATTTCAGCTTTAAAACTGAGAGACTAGTTTGCGTAGAAACAGATGGACAGACAGACGGACAGATAGACGGACGGACAAAGCTCTATCAACTCAGCTCGTCGCCCTGATCAAGAATATATATAGTTTATGGGGTCGGAAATGAATATATCTATGCGTTGCAAACTTTTGGGCAAAATTATAATACCCTTTGCAAGGGTATAAAACAATAATCTGCCCCTACTGGGACTTGAACACACCACTTCCGATTTGAGAGGCCACCTCTTATCCTCTACACCACGACGTCTCTTGTCTTGTGATGAGTCTAAGGCACTTATAAGGGCTAAGTGCTTTTGCCTGCTGTGCTTTAAGTATGATTTAAGCGCCGCTGTTAGCGTGTGAGTAATAGCCGTGTAAGCTAAAGCGCTGTGAGCTAAATAAACTTCAAATAAAAATAAAAACAAAAAAATATGCTTCTGCCGTGATTTGAACCCACGACCTCCCAGTTTTAACGCAACGTCTCTTCCTCTTCACCAATGCTTAAGTACTACGTGCATAAGCCATGAGGCTTGCATACTTTACTATGTTTTGTCGCTATCTGACAATAGTGCTTGATAGTCGCGTGAGTAAAGAGGCCGCCTTCAGTCCCCGCGAGGTCCTGTTTAGTTAAAATGGACTTAAATTCCTGCTAATTTTCAACAGTTTTAGGTAATATTTTTTTCTGAGTGTGGTTTCTGGGCGAAGTTTTCTTAGAATTTTTATTAAAGTTGAAAGTTCGCAATTACTCGTTTAGTAGGTACGTAATACTGCTTAGATTTTAAATATAAATTTCTGTATAAATTTCTTGGAATGATACATGAATACCCTGAGCGGTAGCTGGCAAGAAGTATTAAAGTTGTGAACCATTTGAAGATATTATTAATTTTCTGCAATTGCTTGATTTTTTGGTATTTTTTCTGTAATTGATCTTACATTTCATTTTAGTCCCGAAAAAAGACTCTTAAGACCTAACATATTGGTACACACATGTCCCGAATCCGACTTTATCGACTTTTTTTAAAATCGTAAATACGTTACGTTACCTTTTGAAGACCCATATTCCAGAATCCTTCAATAAGTTCGGCCAATTTTGACTGAACGTGTAGTATTATGAAAATGGGCATTATGGAACTTTGGGGAAAATTTGTATGTAATCTTTACGTAAAGTGTCTTTTACGGGCCTGAAGACCAGGCCATTGTTCTGATCTCGCAGCAAGTCGTACTACTTAGCATTTGCTCTTGCATTTTAACATCATTTAAATTGTTACTCCTCGCTGATAAACTAATTTTGTGATACATAAGCTTAAGCATTTCCTTCCATCTTTTTCCTTTTTTTGCCATAATCTTTTCCCATGTTTTTCCTTCTCCTAGGGTTTGACACATCGTTTTTTTTTTTTTTTTCATAAACAACTTGAATATTTCTTCGATTTGTGACTGTTGGAAAATTACTTCCTGCCCGAGCAGAAGGAGCATCCGTATCCGCATCCTCCTTATCCGGCTGTAAACTGCAGCTACAGAGTAGAAGGAAAAGCATCAAATCGATTATGTTGCTATTACTTCCGCCAGTTGTCGCTAGCAGATGCATTCCTTGGGTCCACTTCCCTCTCAGCATTGCATTGACAAATCTTGCAGCTTATTTTATGATTTCTTTTTTTTTGCTTTATAGGATTTGGGTAGATGGTAACAGCTGTTGACTGACTGAGCGGCGGCATATGTATGTATGTGGCCGCCTGTGCTGCAACCAATTGTCACCGGGGGTATGCAAAAAGGCTATTAAAATTCCCATTGCATGGCAGGTGGCAAGGTGGCACTGGCACCCCCGTATCGATATCATCATCATCATCATCATCATCATCTGTCGTGCTGCTGCCAGGCATTTTGGTGTTGCTGCCTCTATCGTATCGACAAGCAGGTCAGCCTGCTGGGCATTCAATTGCGGATTCAATTGGCACATGGGCCAACCGCAAAATGCTGTAGTTCATGTTCCATGTTCCACAAATGGCTAATTAGCTTGGCAATGCGTTAAGCACTTGCACATTATTGTCCACAGGCTGATGCGGTGTGGGGAAACGCATAATCTTCCACCCGCTGCTAGGTAGGTGATGATGCTGTTGGTGTTTTGGTTTTTTGAATGGGGAACCCTTTGGAGAAAACAGCCACAATAAACGCGATTAAACTACAAAGCTTCAAAACTTAAAACTAACAAATAAAAAAATTTCAAAATACAATTTTTTCAGTTTTTATAAGCTAAATATATGACAAATGCAAATCGATCGGTTCTGTGGTATACAGACATTTTAAAGCACCGATTCGGTTTATAAAGCCTGTTCTTGTTTACGAATTCTTGCACTTTTTAGAAAGCAGTTTACGACTTTTTACTATGTTTATTTAAAATTTTACATTTAGAGATTTGAATCTAAATAGAAATGTAGTTGTTTTGATGACCCGTACTCAGAACGACAAAAAACTTCTTTCGTCACAGTATTTCATATAATTAAAAACACCTTGGCTTTGCTTTGGTGCTCATGTGCTGTTAGAAAGAGTTTCTATTTATGTGAAATACTGTAAAGAAAGGAATTTTCTGTCATTCTGAGTAGGAGAGCATGTAAGCTTTGCACAATAGAACTTGAAAGTAAAATAAAATTTTTTGTTTATTTTGTTTTGTTATGTTAGTTTTTGTATTAAAAGCCTCCACTTTACATAACAAGAAACAAAAATCAAAAAATTTAATTAATTAATATATACTCAAAAAAATTTATATATATTTATATAATGTAACAGTTGCACCGCAGAATCAAATAGCAAATAGCTTTGGGATACAACACAACGTCCGGCACTTTCTGGCAGCTAAACTTTATGGTTTTAGAATCTTAAAAGGTTGACCAATTTTATTAAAAAATAAAGTTAGTACCTTTCATTTTACTATTCAGTTTAAGTTTCTTTCATATTATGTTGATTTAATGTTGTTTTAATTGTTTTAAATCTTACTTAAATCTCAAAATGTTCTATCTTTTGAAGCCATTCTTATAGAGTACACTAAGAAAAAACTAGAACGAATAATTTGAGTACGAACGCTCTTGAAAAAAAAATTAGTCTCTTGGAATCGAGATAAATTCGTTCTAAACGTTCTCAATTTGGTTTTTTATAGGCAAGGGGAGTGATGGCAACTTAACTTTGAGAGAATAGCGTTGGACTCGCTCTCGCAGAGAGAGAGATCGCATGCGCAGTATGTCGTTGTCCGACTGTCAACTGCGTTTATTTATAAGTGTGTTTTCGTTGCCTCACTTAGCTTATGGATGATAGTCGAGTGGGCTAAGCTGCCCGTCACCTGTGTGTGTGTTTCAGTATTTTGAGGTACCGAGTTCAAGTCCCAGAAAAGTAAGTAAAGAAAACAAAATCTTTGTGGCTATCTCAAAATCAATCACAGTCATAGCTCGTAAATAACTCTTAACCCTTTTTTCAGTTCGCTTTGCTCACGTCACTGACCGAAAAACCAAAGAAAAATCGCGCTCGGGCTTTCCGCAACCGCCCAGCGACGCAAATTGTCATTACAAAATCGATTACTCCTAGATCACTTTGCCTCAGTATGAAGGAAATATAATGATGATAATGATGGATGAGGGGGGAAAGCACAAAGGCGAACGAAATCGACATCGTTTCGTGTGTGGCACGATTAGTTGTTTCAGTTTATTTCCGATTACTATCTCTCTAACGAAAAGCAGCGGTTGTATTTTCGTCAGGCGTAATGCATACTTTCAGCAGAACACGTTGAGCTCTGCGCCGCTAGGAGCAGAAGCAGAGGGAGAGTCAGTGTGAGAGAGAACGAGAGATCGATATAGTTTATCGCATACATTCATATTGTTAGCCGAACATTACACACCAATGCATACATACGAAGAAGACTTATTGAATGCGTGAAATTTGCCGAACGGTCCCAAAAAGACCTAAGAGGAAAAGAATCAAAAACGAGAAGGCCAAGCTAACTTCGTCTGTGCCGAAGTTTTTATACCCTTGCAAAAGCTGTTTTCGAAATGACAGAGTTTAAGAACGCTTAGATAAAAATCAAAAACTTTTGTAAGTAAAATCCATTTTCCGTCAGATGAACATCTGATTTCGACCAAATTTCGCGAATCTTTTTGAAAACATATCAAATTAACAATTGCCCAGTTTAAGAACGATAAAATTGAAAACAAAAAAGTTTTTCTCACTTAGACTCATTTTCCGACCGATAAGTCCTATGGCAGCCTAAAGATATAGTCATCTGATTTCGACCAAATTTATCAAATTAGTTTGAAAGCGTTTAATATTAATAATCACCGACCTTAAGAAAGATTTACTTGAAATTTTTTTCACAAAGACCCATTTTCCGACCGATCGATCCTATGGCAGCTATAAGATATAGTCATCCGATTTCAACCAAAGTTTGCAAATCTGTTTGAAAGCATATAATATTAATAATGACCGTGTTTGGGAACGCTAACATTAAGAACAAAAAAGTTTTGCTCACTAAGACCCATTTTTTGACCGATGGTTCCTATGGCAGCTATAAGATATAGTCATCCGATCCGGTCGTCTCCGACATATATAGCAGCATGCAGTAAAAAGAAGACTCTGTGCAAAATTTCAGCTCGATAGCTTTAAAACTGAGAGACTAGTTTGCGTAGAAACAGACGGACAGACAGAAAGACGGACGGACAAAGCTCAATCGACTCAGCTCGTCGCCCTGATCAAGAATATATATAGTTTATATGGTCGGAAATGAATATTTCTATGCGTTGCAAACTTCTGGGCAAAATTATAATACCCTTTGCAAGGGTATAAAAATATTCCTGAATATATTCTAAACTCAAACGAAAAAAGTTTCGAGGGTTCGAACCCAGAAGTGAACCCCTATCGATTTTCAGTAGGTTTGCAGCCACGGTAAATATACTTCGACAATCATTTTGGTTATTAAAAGACTGTTTTCTGCTCTCGCAGAGCTTTACAAACTAAATACACTACATGTGCATAATATTATTCAAGTACCAATGTTTTATTTTTAATAATAAACCTTAATTTAAAGTTGAAAATTTAAAAAAAAAAGGTTTGATTTAAAATTTTTTTTTTTAATTTTCAATTATTTTGTTATGAATATAGAGTCAGAATTCCATTGGATTTGAAATGTTTAGACCCGTCCACCAAGTTTTGTTTTAATAAACATCGAATTAAATGAATTATATTTGGAAAATTTTACTTACTCTAGTGTAGGGGTGCCCAAAATGAGCTTATGGCCGCGTGAAAAGAAATACAAATGCGGAAAATACATCTCAAACAAGAACAAACACAAAAAATAGAAAAAGAAACCTGATTTTTGTTTGTGTGTGTTTGTCTGGTCGTTGCTGTCTCAAGCGAGGCCGAGCGCTGACATATGCCCATGACTGGGCATAAGCAACATTGTTGTTGCGTTCGAGTTGGTCGGAGACATACGAAAGAGAGAGAGAGAGAGAAGAGAGACACATTCGAAATTGTTGTTGCAGGTCTGCACGCGCCAACAACAAAGCCTTCGCTCGGAAAGAAAGAGAGGATAGCACGCATATGAGTTAGTTGTTGCTTAATGTAGGCTTATGGCGCGCTTGGACTGTATACGCGCCAGCTATTCCTTTGCGCAACAACGAACAACAACGAATGCGTGGCTTGCAGACATGGACATGGGCGATTTAATTTCGGGGTCCTTGAAATGCTGCACGCTTAAGATACTACTTATATGGAATCTATCTAAAAGAATCTCTTGCATTTCGCTTAAAACCGAACCTCTTGTAATTCTCAAGCTGGAATTCCGTGCATGATCAATATAAAAGGGGCAAATGTAATATGCTGTTTAAATATGTTTTTGGCTCTGTAAAATCCAATATGATTGTAATTGTTTTTACTATGCGACTTTTCCCTGAATGAATGACAAAGCTTAATTAATCTTCCTACAATCAAACAGCTTATAAAATTATACACAATTTAGCAGCAGGTAAACAAATGTCACTAAACTTTATATTTTAAGCCTTCGAATTGAAAACAGAACTTAACGAATTACACGTAATCTGACCTAATTGGATTTCTAATACAGACAGAGAGAGAGAGAGAGAGGGGGACAATAATTGAATTAAATAAGTTTCGTGCGTTGTATATAATAAATATCTAGCATGTGTAATGATTAAATCATAGCAGCAACCAAGTACCTACATATATGCAGCGTGTCACGTGGCGTATGCGTAATTTGATTATTAATTAAACTGGCCTACGAAGTGGCCACTTAAATGGAGGCCAATCGAATTAGACTTTATACAGGGGGTTGACTGAAATAATGGATGCTGACGACACAGAAACAATGACCCATGGTTAACAAGGGTGGAAGGGGGTGGCGAGCTTCTAGTAAACAAATCAAATAAGATTTATTATGTGACACGCATAAAAGGAGTAGGAGGAAAGCACAAGCAACTGGGTCTTGGGTTTGTCATGTGAGCTATTAAATCAATTGAGTGTAAGATGGCACGTACGGACTCGGTCTTGGTCGCACACAGTGTCTGTGCCATCATCAACAAGCAGCAGCATCATTTCACAGCATTTCCAGGAAAAGCTTTCTAATTAACGCGCCTCATTTAGCAGCCGCCTGATGCTACGCCGCCCCAAACATTTTGCACAGACACACAGCTGGGCAGGGCAGGGCAGGGCAGATGAGATGTGGCCAACAGTAATTAAGTAATTTGTCCATTTAAAATGTATTTTAAATCGGGGCTACAAATATGGGAAAAATCCGTCCATTAAGCAATTCTTCAAATGGTGTAGCCCACTTTTTGGCGTCCCAATCAAATTCCTTTTTCAAATTAATCTTAACCCCATAATTCATCCTAGAGCGCAATCTGTTACATGACATGGCGTCACTTGACTTTTTCGTCGACTATTACTTAGAGCACATGTTTTATAATATGATTTTCAAACTCTCAACGATTTTTCATGTGCTAACGTGTCGCCTGGCTAACGCATTTATGGATAAGTATACCGACTGCATATAATACTCGTCTATCCTCTTCGAAGCAGCACAATCAGTCATTTGCCTTAAAGGGGGCGGGGCGGGGCGGTGGCAAAAGGTTGGCAATGTGTGTTGACTTTCGCCTTACACTTTCAATTCACACACGTTAATCAATCAAAGTCTTGCTGCTCTCGTTGAGTGGCCAAAAGCGAGAGAATTTAATCAGAGCTTTGGACCAAATTTGAATGCCTACTGCCTGCCTGCCTGGCTTAACCGCAAATTAAATTTGCTTCCAAAAATGTTTCATAGTGAAAAGGCCAACCGCAGGTTTCTAATTAATTCTGTATAGAGACAGAGACACCTTAGCACCTGTCACCGACACATGCTGAATGTCCTTTAGGCCCGCTCGGCTCCTTTTGTTTGGCATCATTAAGTTTTGTGTTTTGCGGCAGCTTCTTGTTAACATTTATGGTTATTGTTTTGTGTCTGTGTCTGTGTTTGTTCGAGTGTAATGGGCGTGGTCAGAATTAATTTCAGTTGAATATGCGAACAATTTCTTGTTTTGGTCTAGGACTAAAATGAGTTTAATTAGTGGAAGCCAAGCCAAGCCAAGCGGCTGCCGGTGTTTGTGATTATTATTGCTGTTGTGAGTGTTTATTGATTAGGGTAAGAATTCTTCTTCTAAATTTGATCACGTAATTTCAAGATAATCGAATGACAGCATAATTACTTTGTACACCCCAGTGTAGCTGTAAGCCAATATAGAGCAATATAGAGTTGTAAGCAAGGCTGCAAACCGGTACGGAACTGAACCCCAAAGAATCAGTTCGGTTTGGGTTTTATTAGGTCCATCCAACTGAACTATTAAACGAACCTTTCAAATATTTAAGCATCCGAACCTAAAGCAGTCTTTACACTTGTCATATATCTCTAAAGAGTCTCTCTAAAGACACGATATAATAGTGTAATAGGCAAACATATATCTCTGACGAGAAACTTTTGCCTTCTCTTTAGACAAATATGATGAAATAGAACCGGTTTTATTTGATAAAAGTAACTCTGCGGAGACAAAGCTGTTCATTTTGTGGAGTTGCCATTTCCTCAAAAAAAATACTAAATTTTTATTCGATATACTTGATTTTATTTATCGATTACACTAAATTAAGAACTCTGAAAGCTGTGGACGCTCGCAGATTAGAACCAGTTGGTTCCTGGGGTAGTTCTAATTTCTGGACGCCTTTTTGAAATGTCGTATAAGGCAAGAAATGGCTTCTTTTCTGCTCAAATATGCTTCGAAGGGAATGTTATTTTAATTAAAATTAATTTGTTTTCAACATTCAAAAAAAATTATATTTTATTCATTCAAAATTGAGCCAAAAAAGGCTTTAATGACTTTTATTTAGAATTATTTTTCTTTTATTATTTATAGTTATCATGCTTACTGTAGTAGTCTGTTATGTTAGTTTGTTATACCCTTGCAAAGGGTATTATAATTTTGCCCAGAAGTTTGCATTTCCGACCATATAAACTATATACACACCTGATCATATTAATAGTTACACACATCAACTCTGACTTTAAGGTAACAGAAAACAGTTTTATTCATTGTTTCAAACTTAAAATTTGTTCTCATTGGTTCTTAAACTATTTGTTTTTAATAAAATAAACTTAATTGTAACATAGAATAATAATATAACATAAAAGAGATCATTTTGTGTTTCAGATACGTTTTCAGTGTGATCATAATAATAGGTACACTTCATGTGTTGGTAAGAAAACAAATTTTTTTTCCATTTTGTGTTCTTTTTTTAGGTAAATTAGTATTTCCTAACATAGTATCCAGTGTATCCACCTCTATTTTTGGCCACTACTGCTATTCTTTTTGGCATACTTTTAATAGGAGCCTGGCAGGTCTCTACTGGTGTCTCATACCACAGTTTTTGGACACCTTCCCATAATTTTTGTTTATTTGAAAATGAATGCTTTGCCAATTTCTTTTTTAAGTCTCCCCACAAGTTTTCAATGGGGTTAAGGTCGGGGATTGGCTTGGCCACTTCAGAACGTCAACTTTTTGGTCCTCGAAAAATTTAGATAACAGCCTTGATGTGTGTTTAGGATCATTATCTTGCTGAAATACCCAACGTAATGGCATATTTTCCTCAGCATACGGTACCATATCTGTTTCCAATATGGATTTGTACTCTTCAGCATTCATTTTGTTCGTAGTCTGATAAATTGGACCTACGCCGTACCAGGAGAAGCAACCCGATATCATTATATTGCCACCTCCACACAGAACAAAAAGATCGCGATATTTAATATCAATCTGATATTTTGTAGTTTCAAATCGGCCTTCATCTGAAAAATATCCAGATGATATGTTCGAATATATCATTTCGAACACATCAACGTGATATTTTTTCAGCTCAACAATTTGATATTGGTTAATATCAATGATATATTATAATAGTAGCAAAGCTATATTTTCAAAATACCTGTAGGACATTGTTTTAGTATCAAAGAAATATTTTTAAAATGTCAAAAGGGTATTATTGTAATACCAATGCTTTATTATTATAATATCAAAGCTATATTTTTACCATATATATTACAATTATTATGACAATTATCTTTCTGGAAAAATTTGCTCTTTGTCGCTGGAAGAAATGTAACTAAGGCGGTCGAAGTTAACTCCACACTCTAGAAAAATTGTAAAATTAATATATTGAGAAGAATAATTATTTCAAAACAAAACTTACCAATTAACTTTTCGTACACGATTTTTTCAATGTTTAGTTTTTGTATCAGCTCATAGAGTTGGATGTCTGCCATTTCAATCTGAAAATTATACAAAATTAATATACTTAAACACGCATAAGTTTTTTTGTGCATGTGTGCGAAATCTGCCGAAAGCAACGGCTGAGCATGCGCTTTTTTGTTCTGCCCTTGAACGTCAAACAGCACATATATACATACATACATACAGGCATATTTTGCATGTAGATTTGTATGTACGCATGTTTGCATATGCATGTATTTGTGTTGTTCGACGTTCAAGGGCAGAACAAAAAAAACGCATCGCGGACATGTATACATACATATGTACATATTTAAACACGCACTTCTACTTTCTACTGCGTAGAGAGCTCAAAGTGAAAAAACACGCACAATATGTATGTATGAGTGTGTGTTTTATATCCGTACACACTATTAGCGATTGAATAAAGGCAATAGCCTTTTTACAATTTATAAATTTGGAAGTACAACAACAGTACAACAAATCACACACATACAATTCACTTTTTATTCATTTTTACCGTTTACATTTTTTTTCAGTCACCGCATCTTTTTATACTAACCTCTCACACGCGCCAGCACAGGTCGAATGACGAAATTCGCAAGAAGAAGCTAGAAGTTCGCTGCAAACCCGACGCCAACTTCGAAACGTTCACGAAGAAAAAACGACCGGCACTCGTTTTCGCGCTTGCGGCAGCGGAGCAATGAGCATTGTTTTTGCTTTTTTCGAGATAGACTATTGCTGTCTCTCTTTGATTTGAGAAACTCTGTGTGTCTCTTTCTACTTTCAGAATTTCGATGTCTATGTCATATCACTAGGTCATTTTTTATATCACTTTGATCATTTCACATTTCAATATAATATTTTTAGTATCAATGTGGTATTACAGGTTCATATTGATATTAAATAGTTTCACTTTGATATGCAAATATTGATATTACTGATATGATATTGAAATAACTGATCTTTTTTTTTTTCTGTGCATGTTTGACTGTTTTTTTTTTAAACCGTGGATGGAATTCCGTTCCGTTAGGGCGTCGAACATTCCTTTCACAGTCATTCCCAAACAAATTAATCTTGGCTTCCATCGCTCCATAATATGTTTCTCCATTTTTTCTCCCCGGTGCATCCTACCCAGTCTTTGTGGTCCCTTGCAAAAGTTTGCCTCATAATGATATTTTTTTTGCGCATAAGTGGGACTTTGCTGGCAATTCTTCCTGGTAGTCGTCTTCGGATAGTTGGAGCACTAACTGAATTCCCAATTTCGGCTGCAATAGCCTTCGATGACTTAAATGGGTCCTTATTGCTCAAAGTTACTATGTAGTGGTCAAGGGTTTCTGTTGTTTTTTGTGGCCTTCCACGTGTTTCCTGTCTTGGTTTTCTTTCTAATGCATTTTTAACAAAATTATGAGACCTGTTCATTAATTTGGCGATGGCTCGTAAAGATTTGCCTTCTTTTCTCAGACTAAGAACCAATCGAGCTTCTTTTTTAGTACAATGAGAATTTCGACCCATTTTTTTTAAAACAAAATAATTATTTAATTCTCTGTATTGACAGGAGCTACACTTAATTTACCTTTAGTTACCAAAAGATCACTGATTACAAAATTATTGACTTGATACTTGTGAGAAACGGAGACTGTACCTATTATTATGATCAGGCGAAATGTGTGGTGGACTCGCATTTTATAGAAAAGCTTTGATATACGGGGCAGCCCCTCTTTCAACTCTTTGTCACAGTGTGGCCAGACATTGACAACAACAAAAAACCAAAAATTATAAAGTTGTCAACACTAAAAGTACGAAAAAGCCATCTATAATTAAAAAATTCCGGTGTGTACCTATTAATATGATCAGGTGTGTATCTTCGTTTAAGAAAATCGTAAAATTGTTTGGGAGAATTTATTTTAAAGCGAGGATATAGTTCTATAAGGTACTATCAAAGAGAGTCAAAACAAAAGTATAGGACCTTCACAAAACGCTCCTAAAAAGCTTGGAATAGGCATTTTAAGCAGACTTAAGCTTGAACTTTAAACCATTTCCGAAAACAGAGTTGTGTTCAGCATACGTAAATCATTTAGAATCATTACCAATCCTTTAATAAACTGGATCTGGTTGCCAAGTTTTATCTTGCACTAAAAAATCTTTTAAAATCTCTTACTTTTAAGCTGACAATATAAGCAAAATGTCAAAATCTGGCAACTGCTGCTTACATAGTTTTGAATGCAATGTATTAACTTCAGACCACTATGCCTAGGGGCTAGATTTCTTAAAAGTTATACTAAACTTTTAACAAAACTAAAAAATTAACAGTCTTCCCCTAATTTGCATTAAATCAAAGCTTCATTTGTCTAACTATGGTCAATTGCTCCCCCTCGTTAGTCATTTCCAACTATATTCTAAATATTTCTATTCCCGCAATTTGCCCATTTCAACTCTATCAAGTTAAGCCTCTGGCTTCACCCACTCTGCATGCACACACACACACACACACACACACTCGTCAATGGGGGTAAAAGCAAATTCCATGCTTCATAAACAAAATCCACATGGTTGCATGCATATTTAACAACCCCCCCCCCTTTTTTTTTTCAACCTCGCAAAAAAAAGAACCAAAATGCACATACGCCACCGCCACCGCGTGTTTGGCCAGTGGCAAAGTAGCACAAAAATATACAAAAACAACAATTTGTTTACAACAATGATTGCTGTGCATTTTATTTGTCATTTAAACAAAGAATTGCCCCCAAACAAATATGTAATTATTTATGTGGCTAACAGCACAAAACTGCAAAAGGTGGGCGGACAATTTGTAATTAGGCTTTTGGCCCTGGATTAGTTTCAACCAACTTGTTGAGCCAGGGATTTTGGTTTTTGTTATCGCATTAAATTTCCAAAGTCCTGACTAATAAATTAATTTTTGTGTGCGTCTAAAAATGTAAATTGCGTTTTATTTCAACAAAACAAAACAAAAACAAAAATATAAAAAAAGGCCAAGTATTTATGAGGAAATTGTAATTTGATTTGGCAAATACAAAATGTGTCTCTAACAATTTAATTACAAGAATGAGAAATTTAAATTGTTTGTTAAGCCAAGCGGAAGTTAAGAGGGGAGATTTCAAATTTGTCTATTTAATTTTATAGAAATTCTAAGAAATTTTATCCTCTAATTTATATAATTTTTATTTTGTATTTGTTGATTTCCTACTGGTTTCCCTCCATCATCCAAGACAAGTTTCGTTTTACACAAATTTCCACGGTAAACATTTGCAAAGCGCTTCTCTAAACGCCCTCAAGACAGCTCAGTCAAACAATCTAGCAATCTGCTTTTGGTCCTACCCCAACCCACCCCCCCCCTCCCTTCCCCCTGCCTTCCAGTGCTTATCAGCGTAAATAGAATTGAGATAAACGCATCCTTTTGTATCGATGCTCGTAGGTTTAAGGATTTTGTTGGCTTCCTTCATTTAGTTCATTTTTGCTCATCCTGAGGGGCCCACAAACAAATTTAATTAAATTGACTAGAGCAATTTGCTCTCTGTGTGTGTGGAGCAGGCGAAGGAGAATACTTTCTGTTTATGTATATTTTTTTTCGCAAAGGATTTTCTTTAGAAACTTTATTTGTAGTTATTTATTTATGCGCTACATAAAACAGTTTTAGTCAACGCTCTCGCACTTTTCATAATTAATTAAAAAGTGACGCTGTCTAACGTACACAACTCTTATGCATTTATGTCTCGCCTCAAATACACACACACACACACACACACACTCACCTTTTGCCCATTAACTAGTTAAGTTTAGACGGAACGTGTAGCATCAGCTGCAAAACTTAATTTGTTTATGCACAAACATGAGTCTTGAGCCACTTTTCCATTCAACATCCTTAATGCATTATGCTAAAACTTGAACATATCCCCTTTCGGTTTATTTACAAACAAGTTTCGAGTGGGTGAACCTGCTCCATGGCATTATGATGATGCATCAAAGTTGAGTGCTCTTTGCTTGAATTCACACAATGGACATGTAAAATCTAGGTGATATATTAGCAGGTGATTCATCAGAATGAGTACTAAAAGAATGAGGCGGAGGAGGGGGGAGGTTCCCTTGACATTTTTTTTCCTTTTTTATGGGGTGCGCGCACCTATGTCAAGTTTTAAGTCAAATTTATGTCAAAGTGGTTAAGCGAAAATAATGTGGGGAAATCCAAAGGGGGATAAAATAGATTAAGCGGGTACTGTAAATAAGTAAAAAAAAAAACAACTTTGTTTTGCATAGAAGATAAATGATTTTGCTACAGAACTATGAACTGTGAAGAGCCTGAATATCAAATCATATCAAATTATATTAAATCATATACAATCATGTCATATCACATAAATGTGGAAGGTGCAGGAACTGGTCCTGTTACCAAAGCCAGGCAAGCCACCAGGAGAAGTTTCGTCATACAGACCAATCTGCCTGAGCTGGGAAAATCCTTGAAAAGCTTGTCTGCACACGGCTAGAGCGCGCAATAGCTGCGTCTGGTGATCTCTCACAGAGCCAGTACGGGTTCAGGAAGGCAAAGTCTACAGTCGATGCCATTAAGAAGATAGTGGGCATAGCAGCGAAAGCTATAGAGTGAACCAGATGGAGAAACGGCGAGAAGGAATACTGCCTGGTTGTTACACTAGACATTCGTAAAGCATTCAACTCTGCAAGGTGGAGCCGTATAATAGGGGCCCTAATAAACTTTGATGTCCCCCTGTACCTCCTCCAGATGATCCGCAGTTACTTCAGTAACAGGGTGCTCAAATTCGACACCAGTGTACGCACAGAGACGTACAACGTAACCGGAGGTGTTCCGCAAGGATCCGTGCTAGGTCCATTAATGTGGAACGTGATGTACGATGGCATCCTGCGATTATCTCTTCCCCCCAGAATGCAACTCGTTGGATGGTAGTGGCTAAACACCTCAAACAGGCAGAATCACTGTGCGACAAAGCAATCAAGCAGATAGAGGCGTGGCTTTCTTCAGTAGACTTGGAACTAGCGCCCCACAAGACAGAAGAAAGGTGGAGACTGCTCAAATTACAGTGGGCAATGTGGCGCTTACCTCAAAGAGAGCGCTGAAGTACCTGGGGGTATTGCTTGATACCAGGCTCAGTTTCCGGGAGCACATGGATTACGCAAGCGCAAAAGCAGCATCTACTAACAGAGCGCTCTCTAGGATGATGCTAAATACCCGAGGCCCGAAGCAAGGTCGAAGGTTACTGCTCAACAGCGTTACGAGGTCGACCATGTTGTACGCTGCTCCAGTCTGGCTGGGGGCACTGCAAGTTAAAAGCTACAGTCATGGTCTGGAGGCAACATATCGACTGGGAGCAATCCGCATATGCTGTGCATTCCGCACAGTGTCAGATGACGCAGCGCTAGTCATTGCAGGCGTGCAGACACGAAGGTGTTTAACGAGGTTCACGGCAGGAACCTTCCACCAACCCACAAAAAGTCAGTGCGAACTTCTGCCCAAAAAGAAAGCTTGCTCAGGTGGCAAAGCCGATGGGATTCATCCACAAAGGGTCGTTGGACTCACCGCCTCATCCCCAACCTTGGAGAATGGGTGAACAGGAAGCACGGACAGGTAAACTTCTACCTGACCCAGCTATTAAACGGCCATGGCTGCTTTAGAAGCTACCTGCTCCGCTTTGGGCACGAGGCAGACGCGAGCTGCACCTACTGCGGGAATCCTGTGGAAGACGCTGAGCATGCCTTCTTTGCATGCGGCAAGTTCAGCAGCGCCAGGCAACACCTAGAGGGAGCTCTAAGCCCTGGACGCCTCTCAGTGGAGAGTATAGTTCCACTCATGCTGGAAAGCAGAGAGAACTGGGAGCTGATTAGCCAATATACAGCTTGTGTAATGATCGAGTTGCGTAGGCTGGAGCGGAATAGAAGGAGCACGTTGGAGTAAGGGTACTGATGGTTTTGCGAAGCAATGCTTTACCGCCGTACCGCAAAATCGCAGCCATCTACCTCTTTAAGACTAGTTATAAGTGTTGTAAATAGATATAAATAAATGAATTAAAAACCAGAAGGCCAAGCTAACTTCGTCTGTGCCGAAGTTTTATATACCATTGCAAATGCTGTTTTTGAAATGTCAGAGTTTAAGAACGCTTACATTAAAATCCAAAATTTTTGTAACTAAAACCCATTTTCCGACAGATAAACATCTGATTTCGACCAAAATTCGCGAATCTTTTTGAAAACATATCAAATTAACAATCGTCGAGTTTAAGAAAGATACAATTTAAAATAAAAAAGTTTTTCTCACTAAGACTTATTTTCCGACCGGTCGGACCTATGGCAGCCTGCTGGGGGAGCCTGCTTTAGAGCCTTTAAAAAATCGAATTTTTTGTTTTTGCATAAATGTCTACCCAAACTATCCAAGAATGTGTCCCTAAAATTTCAGAAGCAAATTCAAAATATTTTTAAAGTTACAGGAGAAATAGTGAGATTGATGATTTTTTATATACGAAAACTTTGACGTGCGATTTCTCGGCTTTAAATTTTTACGATTTTTCCTAATTGGCGGGAAAGATAGGGAAAAAATTAAACGTCCTATCGAAACGAGACAAAATTTATTGTATTCGGGATTAAATTCTCTTCTAGTTGAACCTAAAAAACCTTAAGAAAGTTATGATTAACCCACATTTTAAACAATCCACTATGGGTTTTTTTTCGTTTTTTTTTGGCATCAACTTCAAATTGAAAGATAGAAAGCTAAGTTTTTGCACATAAATAATTCAAATTAAAGTAGAATTTCGGTTTTTGTTTATTTTATGATTCGACCACGCCTACATCCCCTTCCCCCAACACGGTACCTAAAATTATTTGGAAAATTCAAAATAAATATGTTTTTCGATAAATTTCATCTGTTGTGTGCATTTGTACTTACTGAAACAATTAGACATAAATAAAAACATCTAAAACAACCAATTTGGGCCAAACTTATTAAGAAATTTGGTCCTTGTAACAAATTTTTTAATGTTAACCAGTTTTAACTGTTGTGCCTTAACAACTGTGCCTTAGTTCCAAAGTTTTTAGTATTTAAAAAAATCGATTTTTAAGTTAGTGTTGTGTTCTGAAAATAAAAAACAAATATTAAATTATTTAAATTTATTTATGTTTAAACAGCTTACTTAGGCTACTTACAACGTATGAGAACTTAATTTTCTCTTCTCTTCAAAATATTCTTCGTCTCAAGCAACCACTTCGAGTTCTTCATTAAGTTCTTCGTCATCCTCTAACTCATCTTCTTCAGTTTCATCAGTATCTGGTAAAACTTCAAAGCGTGTTGACTGCAGCAGCGAGAAAACTTCATTTGGTATCATATTTCATATATTCATATATTCATTTGGTAGCTGAAACTCTAGCAGCATGAACTAGCATAGGCAATGAGTTATTATTAACTTCTGAAAGCTCTGTCGCCAACTTTCGTTTTTGCCGGGAGCTAGCGTTCTCATAGTCCACTTTTGGACGTCCACCTCTATTTCTCGAGCCACAACTTACGTCGATGTCAATTTTGATCTTTTTATTAAGCCATTTAGAATGCTTACTTTTAAATCTTTAATTTGTCGCCCGCACTTTGGCCATGTTCTTTCAAAATATTTGACAAAATCGCGTACCTTTTCATTTACTTGAGAATCGACGCTTTTATTTAGGTTATTTTCTCCAATTTTTTCCTGTATATGCTGTTTGACAGCGGCCTCTGAGCGTTTGTGGCTGACAAAAATGTGTAGCAGCTCTGCATGCTCAAACGCATATCCCTCTGGAAAAAGGCGATTTTTTCGCGAAAAAGCAAATTAAAGCAGACAAACGAAGTTGCATATTATTCTGGACACTTTAGTTAGTAACTCCACATTTAAATACCTGAGCACTCTGGAGTGCCTTGCGAGTTCTACTCCACGAAACACTGCTAAATTTGCTAAGATTAATCAAAAAAGCACACATAAATAAAACACGTTTCACGAGGACAAAAACACATAGAATTGACGAATATGTTATATAACTCTTGTTTTACGTACCTGAACTACGACTTTGCATCATTTAAAGTTGTATTTTATTTATATGTGGCCAACGAGAGCAATAAAACTTTAGCAATGCTTTAAGCTGAACTGTACACAAAACTACCACGTGCGTAATCAGCTGACTTTGACAGTGTATCGATCAATCAGTGTGACCGTGAAAAATTTTATCGATTGATTTTTTATTTAACTAGAGTATTATAAACATAAAAATTAAAGTTATTTCAAAAAACAGATTAACATTTTTTTTGGGTTTATGCCAAAAAAAACGAAAAAAAACCCAGTGTGCAATCTAAAGTGAATTTTTTTATCAAAGAAAAAGATTTTTTTTTAATTTGCGAAAAATTTTTGAATTTCTCACTTTTTGGTTAATTTTCTTGGAAAATTTTTTGGGTTTTTTTGTTTCAGATGGAAATTGCGACCTGCATCTTTCCCGCCGCACGACACATGCACACTCGAGGCGCCTCGGCGAAATATGACATATATTTTAATGAAAAAATTTGAGAAGACTGTTGAAATATATAACAATAAAACCTGAAAGTTTCGTTTCAATCGAATATTTCTTTCCTTCCCAAAAAAGTCTTCGGAGAAATCGATTTTTTCAAGCTTCTAAAGCAGGTTCCCCCCTTAAGATATAGTCATCCGATTTTGACCAAATTTTGGGAATAGATTTGAAAGCATTTAGAATTAGTAATCAGTGAGTATAAGGACGCTAACATTAAAAACTAAAAAATTTTTTTACTAAGACCCATTTTCGACCGATATGGCAACCATAAGATATAGGCACCCGATGTCGATCAACTTTTTCAAATTAGTTTGAAAGCGTTAAATATTAAGAATCACCGACTTTAAGAACGATTTACTAGAAAACAAAAAAGTTTTTTTCACCAAGTCCCATTTTCCGACCGATCAGTCCTATGGCAGCTATAATATATAGTCATCCGATCTTGAACCAAATTTTGCAAATCTGTTTGAAAGCATTTAATATTAATAATTGACGAGTTTGAGGGTGCTAACATTGAAAACAAAAAAGTTTTTCTCACTAAGACCCACTTTTTGACCGATGGTTCCTATGGCAGCTATAAGATATAGTCATCCGATCCGGTCGGTTCCGACATATTAGGAGCGTGCAGTAAAAAGAAGACTCTGTGCAATTCAGCACTATAGCTTTAAAACTAAGATTCTAGTTTCCGTAGAATCAGACAGACAGACAGACAGATGGACGGACAAAGCTCAATTGACTCAGCTCGTCTCCCTGATCAAGAATATATATAGTTTATGGGGTCGAAAATGAATATTTCTATGCGTTGCAAACTTCTGGGCAAAATTATAATACCCTTTGCAAGGGTATAACAATTCATTTCACATTGCAAAATTCATATCATAAACTATATCAAATCATACAAATATATAAAGTCATATGAAATCAAATCATGTACAATCATAATGAATCAATTTAATTCATTTATCAAAATTCATGTCATATTCATATCAAAAACCATATCAGAACATATCCAATTATCTGAAATCATATCATGTCATCTCAAGTTATATCAAATCATATCAAATCATATAGAAAAATATTAAATTATGTACAAACAAGACATATCACAAATAACATAAATTGTATGAGATCATATCAAATCAAATCAAATCACAAATCATTTCAAGACATATCAAAACATTTCGAATTATGTAAAATCATATAGAATCAATTCATATCACTTATCAAAGTTCATATCATATTATCATACATATCTAAAACCATATCAAATCATATACAATCATATCTAATCTTCTGAAGTCTATATCAAATCAATATCAAATTCATATCAAATCTATATCACAATTGTATAAAAACAATTTACTATCACAATTCACGCTTTCGCAAAAATTTTGAGATTTATGAGTCCAATTTTGGTGCCATGAAAACCGGTTTGAAATCGCAAAAGCTTTTGCGAATCGTGAACTCGCAAACTAACCCTCAACACTTTTTTCAGTTCGAATTGAGCCTCACTGACTGTAAACTAGAAAAAAACAAAGCCGACTCGGTCTCATCACTGATGTCAAAACACTATATTATTTCCGCTCCAATCATGTGTTTTCTGTCTCGAGTCATATTCAGGTTGTATCAAAACAAATCGAGATCAGACCGAATCAATAACAACTGAGAGGAACACTATGTGAGCGAGCGCATCAAATCGCATGAAATCATGTAAATTCATAATGAGTTACATAAACACTCAAAAGTGTCACCAAAAACTATGTTAACAGTTATGCTTTTATTTTCGCTGTGGTAGGCGTGTAGGGCTTATGTACAATATGTACAATGTACATAATTAAATAAATATGGTTTTTAGGAGTCGTAAGCAATTACGCAAACAATGTGCTAATATTTTCTGCATTTCATTTGCATAGGTTGAATAATAATAAATTTCTCCATACTCCACATATGTACAAAGATGCGTTGACTGAGACAATACACACACACACAGGCATCTTCGCGATGCTGTCACAAACTCGCCTCTACATCTCTGTCGTAATGATCACATTTGGAAGTCGTGCTCTCGGCAAAACGGTCACTTGTGAAAGACATAGGAGCAAAACAGAAACGAAAAAAGCGATTCTTTGGCATTTGTACCGCGCACATTATACAGCTATGGTGAGCTATATTAACCATAATTGAACACTGGTCCTTTTTGACGTTCAAGAAGCAACATGCTTTTCAGAACTGTGTCTGCAATCAAAACAGTTTTACAGAGAGTCTACGCTGATAGTGTTAACAGTCCTCTTGTAGAGTCCGACTGCGTCTGAGTTTTTTAGGTCTTCCAAGCTTACGTTGTGTACTTGTCGTCTCAACATTTTGATCCCTTCGGGCCTCAGGCGGAGTTTGCCCAGTACTAAGTTATGGAACCATCTACTTATTAATATGTGGTCAATCTGGATTCGGGTTCGCCCGTGTGGATATCCAAATGGGGAATTTTGCTGCCGCCCATAAATAAGTGATGGTTAACGCCTAGTTCTAATAGTCGCTCCCCTTTACTGTTTTTATGAGACGGTAAAGCATGCTGTCCCATAACTTTTTCCACATTTTGAAGTTGACGTTGCCCACTTTGGCCTTGAAGTCGCCTAGAAGTATGTTGATGTCACCTTTCAGGACTATACTCATCGTGGCATCTATTAGGTTGAAGCACATATCATTGTTCTCTTCCGAGTTAGTCTAACGCAGCCAGTTCCTTAGACCATGGAGCAATGAGTGTTGGAGATAAAATTTGCGCTGCCTCTCAATTTTGACTGGCTTAAGCGATAGTGTCTTATAAACATTGTTTAGATACTTTATAGTGCCACATAGGAAATCACAGTGGTTAGAGCGAGACGGCCATATTCCCAAGTGTAGCCAGAGAGCGTAAGTGAGAGCGAACAGCTGACCGAGGCAGCGCAAATTTTATCTCTAATACTCATTGATCCATGCTTAGACTCCTTCGGACCACCTAGATCATAAGAAAAGCACGAGTCTAGTATTAGTCAGAAGCACATTGCTGTTTTGTATATCTTTTTAGAATGATTTTGTCTGAATCAAGAAATTGCAAAGGCAATATATCTCTAGACTCACCAAGCTTATCAGTTAGTTACCTATATCCAGCTGTCCCTCTCACTTTCCCTTCTTGGCTACTTCTTTAACTTAAAAACTTTTTACTTAAAAAACTGCTACAACTCAACTTTCACTTTTCCAGAGACTTTGTCAATTCTTCACTGAAAAACTTTTAATAAAATTTAAAACTGTTTTTTTTTTTCCAACTTTACAACTCGTTTTTAATTGAATTCTTCATCAAAGCTTGCGCTTGGAACTTTTTCTCACAAATTTTCTAATTACTTCAACTCCCTGAACATTTTTCAGTAAATTCCGTTTGCCAAAAGGCTTTGTTTTCCCTGTTTTTTTTCGTGCGAAACAAAAAAAAATAAAGTTGGCCACTTGCACTCGAAATCCAAATCGATGCTAAATTCTCCCTAAAAGTATATATAAATCGGAGAACCAGAAAAATAATGAAAAAAGCACAGAGAAGTTCGCCTTGTAATTTGTGCTGGTCTGGCCTCAATTAAGTTCAAGTGGGTAAGGAGGGAATGGGAAGGACGGCGGGGACGGAGGCGAAAGTTTTCCTATTTTGTTAGTTTTTAAATAATTTCGCAAATTTTAATTGAACCCCGGTCGGTGCATTGAGGGCATTATTTAAAGCCAACTTTGTTGTTGCCAGCTGCGATCTCCGCTCCACTCAACCGATTTGCAGTAAATAACTTTCGCCTGGTCTGTTTGTTATTTTTGTTGCCTGGGTCGTTGATGTGTGCGGCTGACCGCAGCATGCGGCGGCCAATGGCTGCTGCGTAATATTTTTTGGTGCACATGCATACCGCCTATAAATAACCAAAGAGAGAACGAGCGAACGGAGAGAAACAGAGTACGAAAAAATAAAAAAAATAAAAAAAACAGTGCAAAAAGGCTGCAAGTGTAACTAATATATCAGTAAAATGGGCAAAGGGAGGGAAGAAGTAGTGTGTGTAAACAGGAAAAACAGGAAAAAAATTGCAAAATTCCTGAAATTTTTATTATTGATCTTTGAGTAGGGATTATACTAAGCCGAGTTGAAAAGCGTTTGAATTAATCCCAGTTGAATAGTTGATGAAATGAACTTCGAAATTTAGTTCGGTTCGCCCGAAACTCCACCAATTCTAAACTTTAATTGATGAGAGAAACCTTGTCCATTCGCTGCACAAAATAAAAGTATATTTGCTGACGAGCCATCGGATAATTTCGGTATTCATTTGGACGGGATAGTTAAAATATCATAAAAAAGATATTGGGAGGTCGCCTTGTGATGGTTAGCCGAGCGGTATTACTAACTTTTGTTAGGTGTTGGGGGCCAAATCATACGCAGGTAAGTCAGCGCACGCAGCGCGGAGGAGAGAGAGAAGCAGATGGTATGCAACTAAACAGTGGCTGCAATTTATTAGAGACATAGGTAAGGAACATGTCATCGGGGTCGTCGATGACTAATTCCGGAGCTGGTCGCAAGTTGGTCACAATATTAATATTATCCATTTAAGGTTAGATTGATCTTAGATTTTCATCCAATGTATCTGAAAATCAGTCCAATGGATATGAAAAAAGGATTTCCATCCTAATAGATCCTTTTCTTTTTCAGTGTAATAATCCCAGATTTTTATTTCGATGTGGCTTAGAAACGTGGTTAAACTGATTAACGCCGTAAATTAACTGGGGCGTTGCCTACAAAATGTCGATATTCGAAGAAATCTTTGTGATTCGATCTAATGATTTGATACAATGCTGTCCTCTTAAATTCTGTAGAAGATTTTGACCTGTCATTAAGTAAAAATTGCGGTTTCTTAATTATTCGAACTTAAGGTTTTGGTTCGAAACTTGCTTCATACTCAACAACCTAGTGAAAGAGTGAGAGAGCGAACAAACTAAAAGCAAAGGCAAAAGAGTGGCTGCACTCTTAACATTGATTTGGTAGCTATCTATCGCGCGTGCTTGATAGTCATGTGAGCAAAGATGCCCTCGTTCATGTTCATGACAGAAGTTTCTTCCATCTCTTTTCTGCTTTCGCAATTTGCTTTTTGCTCGGCGCGTTATTTCTCTCAACACAGAAGGCAAAACATTTACCGTTACGCGTGTCGGCTCGGTTAAAAAGAACAACAGCGCTCTGAAAAAATCAAATGTTGTGGTTGATTTGCGTTTAATTTTTGTGCCCACTGCTGTATTTGATAATTCAGAGAAATTTTCGTTGCGCTAGAGCTGCCGTCGACTTTTTGAATACTTTCTATAAGGTCTTGATACTTATCATACTGAAAGGACCAAACGCAAGAGCAATATTCAAGGATCGGACGAACCAGAGAGGTAAACAGGAGTTTGGTGATGTATGGATCATCGAATTCTTTTGACCATCGTTTAATAAAAGCCAAAACGTCCTTAGATTTATTTACTATAATACCGACATGGTCATTAAAGCAATGTTTATGGTCGAATAAATCACCTAGGTCAGTCATAGTTTGGACAGATACATTGAGATCCATTTGAGCAGTAATTCAGGGAAACCTATTACTGAAAGCTTATGCAAGATAAGATGATGATTTACAGTATCAAACGCTTTGCTAAAGTCATTAAAAACAACGTCAGTTTGCTGCTTTTCTATAAAACCACGCCGGTTGATAGAGGTAAACTCAAGGAGATTGGTTGAAGTAGAGCGGCGCTTCATGAAGCCATGTTGAGTCGCAGAAATTATGGAGCTGCAAAAGTGTTGCAACTGAGTAGTGATAAGTTTTTCAAATAGCTTAGGGATCGCACATAATTTTGCAATGCCACGATATTTCTCGATGTTAGACTTACTCCCTTTTTTGTGGAGAAAGATTCCTTCCATATAGTGGGTAGAAACGAATTATTAAGAGACATTTGAAATAGTCTCGCCAAAGACTTACATAAAGTTCTAGCGCAAAACTTTAAGACACAACCAGTAATGTTGTCTGGCCCAAACGAAAAAGAAGGTTTAACGAGCTTTAAGTTTTGATAATCGTTGGTGATTCATGAATAACTGGCATTAAAATACCACAAGTATGAGAAAGTGCATACGGATAAGATGAAGCCGAATTATAGATAGCAGATGTGTATGTTGATTGAAAGAAATCTGCAAATATATGAGCAATGTCTGCATGATTAGTAGTAGTGTCATTTTTATAATAGAGAGATGAAGGAAAGATTGAAGATTTCCTTTTAGAATTAACAAAGGAGTAGCAAAGTTTTGGGTTTTCACGAAAATCAGTTTTACATCGAGATAGGTAATTATTGTATTTGATTTAGCTACTGCATACTTTGAGAAATCAACTTGAGAACCAGTTTTCTTAAATTTCTTATAGAGTTTGGATTTTTGATTTTTACGGTTGATTTTTTTAATGTTTTAAGGTTGCATTTGATTCAAAAACTTTTTGAACTGAAATGTCAAGTGCGCCATTCAGCTTCTCATAAAACATTTTAAAAGCAATTTCAGGCGTGTAATCTGAATCAAGGAATGACCAATCGGTTTGAGAAAATCGGTTGCGAAAACAACGTGATAGTCTGGGCTCAGTTGGAGGTACTGATTCAGTTGGAACCATAACCTCAAGGTGTAGCTCAAGAGTAGGTTGGTGAATGTCTTCAGGTATAGAAAGGGAGTCGGGATTTGGTTAACTAATGGATTAGAGAAATCCGAGACAAATATTAAATCAAGAAGTCTACCATTGCGGTTACAAATGCCGTTTACTTGACCCAAAGAGAGATCAATTACACCATCAACAAAGTCGTTTTGACATGTGACTGTTAAAAAATTATTGGAGCCGTCCAGAGGCACCCAGGAAATTGTTGGGAGAATAAAGTTACCCAGAACTATAAATGGTCATTGCAAATATTGACTGAATGGCTGACAGGTGTAGCATATATATGCTTATATCAGAGTGAGGAGGGATATAAATACATGTAACATAAATGTAATGATTACACATACTGATGCGATCGGAAATGAATTCGAACATTGTGAACATTGTCAAAAGGAATGAGTTGCGAGGAAAGTTCGGCTTTAACAGCAATAAGAATACCGCCACCTATGCGATTTTGGCGATCTCGACGAAAAATAGAATAGCTGCTGACAAAGATTTCGCAGTCAGAGACAGAGGAGTTAAGCCAAATTTCTGTGAAAGCAATAACTGGCTTCAAAAGATACACTATTTGTATACAAAATGCGAAGTTGACCTAGAAGACTGTTCACATTCTGATAGTGAACACAGAAAGACGACCTTAGTTTTTTGGATGGCCATTTACAACAACAGGCTTCAAGGTTTTTGGTCTATCTTCGATTTGAATGTGAATTGTTATGATTAATAACTTGGAGAAAATATGACTTGAAATGATGTCATATGATTTGATATAATGTGACCTAATTTCAATTGAGTTTTTATTATTTAATATGTTTAGGTATGAATAGTTTTGATAAGATTTGATATGATTTGATATGATTTGATATGATTTGATATGATTTGATATGATTTGATATGATTTGATATGATAAATATATTAAATCAATATGATTTTATATGATTTGACATGATTTGAAAAGATTTGATACACTGATCAAAAAAATTCAGGATTTACGGGATTTCCGGGATTAATTCATGCCAAAATGGTAATAAAAATGAGTTGATCCTGGAATGGCATAAATCATTCCCGACAGGAACAATTTAAGAACGGATAATTTTTTGAATTTTGATCCCGGTTTTAGCCTGGCCGAACTTAAACTCATCCTCCTTTTCGAACATAACTTAGTCCCATAAGAGATAATATTCTAATTCGGTAGAGATAGATTTGTGCCCCATTTTCGAACTCAACTTTGTTCCATACGAGATAATATTCTAGTTCGGTAGAGATTGATTTTATTTTTATTTAAATATTTTCTGATATTTTCTTACCGGCAATATAGATATTGTTTTTGCATTTAGTAAAATAAAATATTTGTGTAATAAATATTAATCATATAAATATTTTCCGCTTAATGCTCGTTCTCGCTTATCCAGTTATCCACTTTTAATTGGGCAGAAATCGAATCGTCTTCATTGGCAAGCTGAAAGTAGAAAAAATTTTAAGATTAAATTAATAAATAATGCAGATAACTATAAATGTCTAGATAAATAGATTAGATAACTATAAATGTCTAGAAGTTCCGAACAATTTATCTACGCAATTGTGGGAGATATGGATCATTACAAATTTTTAAATGCGGAATGACAAAATACAGAAGCCTGCTATTTTTATTCACATATAAAAATGTACTCACTTCAGTTTGTCTCCACAAGAACAGCTTTTGCCTAAAGTCCATACGAGGGCCTAAAGCAGGGATCTCTTCTCGAAGGTCTTCCGCTGTCAGGAGCTTTAAGTGCTCAAACTTAATACCCGCATCTGTAAATAATGGAAATAATGTTAGGGAACATTTAAACACTGGAATAAAGCCGAATACGCTTACAGTGGCTTACAGCTTATGTCAAAAAAATCTTTTAATGATTTCTTAAACTTTTTTAAACTATTTATTTAAATAAACTGTGATACACTGTATGTGGATACGTACAGTATGTCAAAAGTGTTTTGACACAGAAAAAATATTAACATTTTTCTCTTATTTTGCAAGATAAATGGCCTTTTTATAAACCGTAAAATTTTGTTCTTACTTTGTTTTACTATTTATAGAAAGACTATTTTTTTTTTGCAAAATTAGTGAAGAATTATAATATTTTTTCTGTGTCAAAACACTTTACTGACATACTGTATGTAAATGCAGTATGAATTGCTTCTAGCAAGCGTCACACAAAGAATGCAGGCTGCATGCAAAAAGTAGATCGAACAACGACGTGAGAAGCAAAGAGAAGAAATTTGCTTTAGCTCTCTGTTTGTTCGCTCTCTCACTCTCTCAATTGGTTGTTACGTACGAATCGTACATAAAACAATCCTTTTCGGAATGATACATGCCCACTCGTACTTAAAAATTTAATCCTACTGTCGAGATTAAATCACACTTTTTAGGCTTAAAAAATTCCCGGCATTTTTTTTTCTGTGTATGATTTGATATGATTCGATACAGTTCAATATGATTCAATATTATTTGATATGATTTGACATGGTTTTTGAAATGAATTTTGATATGTGTTATTATTTGTTTTGATAAGATTTGACAAGATTATTGATGTAAATTGTGATATATGATTTGAAATGATTTGAAATGATTTAATATAATTGGACCACAGTTTGACTAAATATCTCAACATTTTTGCGAAAATGGGAGAATGGCTGTTAATATAGTATTTTATCAAACCTTCAAGTTTTTTATATGAATTGTGATATAAATTGTTTTTATATAATTTGATATAATTTGATATGATTTGATATGATTTGATATGATTTGATATCATTTGATATGATTTGATAAGATTTGATATGATTTGATATGATTTGATATAATTGGACATAATTGGACATAATTTAATATGATTTGACATAATTTAATATGAATTGTAATATATGAAATGATTTGTTTTGGTAAGATTTGATATGATTTAACATGATTGGAATAGATTGTTTGATCTACTATAATATCAGATAGTAGATATGATTTGCTGTGTTTTAATACGATTAGATATGATTAGTTGTGACAAAACAGCATATTTAAATGATTTGTCTGAATATTTTTCAATACTCTAAAATGATTTCAAATAATATATATTTCAACAACTGAACATGATTTGATTAGTTTGATTCAATTTAGTGTAATTAAAATTGCCTTTTCTGTCTTTCCATAACAATTTCACACCTACCCACCTACCATTCCTCAATCTCTCTCAAACTCTCTCGTCAATATTGATAAAACGTTAACAAGTATTATTGTGCGTGTGTACATATCAACTGGCCCATGAACCATGCGTGTCTGAAATTATTCACTGGGAATTGGTTAAAAATGTCTGGACTGCAAATATTTGTCGTGCATTTGTCGCTTGGCAATTATTAAACTTAATCAAATGAAAACCACGCCACGAACCTCAATTAACTCAGCTATAAAAATCATTTGCGGTCATTCGGCGTTTGCAAATATAAATAAAAAAAAAGCATAAAATTATTATAGTCTGTACAAGGAAACTTCGAATCGAATTGAATTGAAATATAAACAATTTTTAATGCGAATCCACTGATATGTTGACCGCAAATTTATATGGACTTGGTGGCAGTCGTTTGCATTGTAATATTAATGCGATTTACATTTGTAATTATGTGAACAATATTTTAATTTGCATAATTTAGTAACTAGTCATGAAAGAGGCGCCCCCCGCGCACATAGAAAAAACTTTTCTGGCAAATTAATTTGCAATAGTTTTTCTCGGTTTTTTTTTTTTTTATGTTGCCCGTTTTAGGGCAGATTGAAAAAGTTTGCTTAAGAGGGGAGGTTGGGGTAATGAAGCATTGGTTCCAGGCAATTGAAATGTTTATTCTCGAATACGCAAATCCAATTGCCAAGGGCAGTGAGAAGAGGGACGCTTGGCAGGGGCAAATCAGATGCAAGACATTTGCATTGTGAAGCAGCGAGAGAGGATGAGCAACTTTTGCCATTTTTATACACGATATCCAGCAGGACAACAGGTGGGGATATTGGGCAATGGATAAAGCATAAATCAACTACCGATTCGAAAGTAAACTCTAGCTTACAGGATATCATTTAGTCCAGCCTTCCCAGTTTTGTATATCTTTCACAGTTTGCTTGTTATGCGAGGAATTTACAGCCCTCCCTTCCCTCCCTTCTGCAGGCATTCACAATTCCAACTGAAGCAACATTTTGCCTGTTCAAAAGTTGCATTTTTGCTCCATAAAACAGCAATAAAAGCTTTCGTTGCGTTGGACATTGCCAAGGACTTGGACTTGATGGCCTTTTGTGCGAGAAATATATATATATACATATTTTACCATAAGGATATCTGCAATAATAGCATATCCATCTATATCATAAGCAATTGATTCCACAAGGCATTCAAATGGATAAACGATTTGGGTGGAGCCAAAACCAGACCAAAGTAGAATGTCCTTCATCCTTCTGTTGAGTGACAAATTAGGCACTCTTGGGTTTTGTAATTCGCCTTCGTGTTGGCAAAGGCGACAAACAAGAAATGACCGCAATTTGTGCCCCAGCCAGTGCCAGGCAGAGTGATTGGTGTGGATGTTCCTCACCTACAAAGCGGCGGCATAAAGATGTTCGCGACAGAGACGACAGTTATAAATAGCCTCAGTAAAATTGTCGACGCGACAACAGGACACGGACACACGGACGGACACACACACTTCTAGTTTATTCAAAGTAACGGCTACCAGGACATCCTCCTGCCACACAGCAACATATTTTTCTCTTCCTGTTGTTGTTGTTGCCTGGCTAAGGCTGTGCTCCGTCAGCATCATTATGGCTAATAAACATTCCCATTTGCGGTTGCCCTAAAGGGCCCCGGCTAGACTTTACCCCCTGAAGAGGTCCTCCTCTGACAGAAGGTGAAAGTTGTACGAGTGATGGCTAAAAGTTTTCACTTAATGATCAATAGAAGTTTCAGTTGCAGTAAAGTTGCTGGGGAAAAAGGTTAAAAGATCAGAAAGTCAAACAGATGTTCAAGTGGGCGAGGGAAATTATTAGTGGCAAAACACTTAGAGAGAAAAGGAGACCCATTAATAAATAGTTTTAGGTGGAGGACATGAGCTGGTAAAAACTTAACTAGTATCAACTAGTGGACTCAACTTATGTTGAGTATTCTTTACTTTAATTTGTGCCGGCTTTTAATTGCACACACTGCGTAATGGAGCAATGAGTATTAGAGATCAAATTTGCGAGATAATTATAGTAACACATAGGAAAGTAGTTAAAGCGAGACGAACATATTAAAAAATGTATCCAGAGAGCGTAAAGCAGGGCATCCACACACGAATTTGTTCGACGAACCAATTTGTTAATCAAAAATTCATTTGCCCACTAACCAGGCAAACATTTCTCACGTACTTCATTTGCTGGAAAATCTCAACGAGTAAACATGAAAATATAGCAGCGAAAACTAACACAATCATGGCCTTGATGGCGATACAAATTAGCTTAAAGTATTTCTTCATAATTTTGGGGGCATTCAATAAATTCCAACCACAATTCGTTGCTCACTTGGGTACGTGTTCACTCTACAAATATTTTTGACAAATGATGTTCGTGCACTTGTTCCCATCCATTGACGAACATGTTCGCACGAACACCCGCAAGACAGAAATGTTTCTATTCTCTGCGAACAAAAAGTCGAACACAAAAATCTGACACAAACACCTCCATTAACGACGAACATTTCGTCGAGCACAAAAAATTCATCGAACAAATTCGTGTGTGGATGCCCTGCTTAAGTAAGAGCGAACAGCTGACCAAATGTATCCAGAGAGCTTAAGTGAGAGCGAACAGCTGACTAATTTCTGACAGAAACGGTGTCGACTGAGCTATTTTTAAGTCTAGACCAGAGTTTCCCAACGATAGCCCCTGGGGCACGAATATACTCGCCAATTCGCACCGAATGCTTGCCGAAGTCATGCTTCACTGTGCATATCCTCTTTGCTCCTCACTAAAAGCAAAGCATAGATCAAAGCTCGCTCGCGCTTGGAATTATCCCGTTTGAAAGCTCCCCTTTGCTTTTCGATTTCGCTACGCGTGTTCTGCTTAGCGACCACGATGCACAAAATAAGAAAAGAAACTTAAACAATTTGCAAGTGGGAAATACGGCCTAAAGTGAAGACGCATAAGGGTAACATCCCCGTGGAATATTCTCCATATTTATCTGCATGTACTGGCGTACATGCAGTTATACACGGTAGCAGAAAATCTTCAGGCAGAAAGGTGATATTTAATGGCTTAGAAAGGTCCAGTGCAGGTGCTTAATAAATTCTTTTCTTAGGGAAAAACGCTTACTTCTTGGGCAAGTGGCCAGCGCAGCACCCCCGCCTAGCGCGACCGCGCTTTTACTACATATGTACACATGTACATAGGTGCTGTGACTGATGTCCATTCCCATACATACATACACACTCAGCAATTCCGCAGACTAAGCGAGCTATATCGAGAAATCACTCGCCCGGCTCAGACTTGCACACCGATATTGTTCCCCCTTGGATAATTCTGGCCAAGTTGGTGAAGACAGTGCATTCAACAGAGAAACAATTTTGTGGTTATGTTCGAATCCACCGTGAACGTGCATTGAGTTCCCGACACCTGCCTTTGCAAACATATGATACAGACGTCTCTCATTATGGACACACACACATTCACACCGACCGCTAAGTAGCTGTATAAAACAAAGACATACTAGATTTTTCTAGCACTCAACGAGAGTGGAGTTGCCAATCATGCTTGTTAATGGCGATTCACTTTTAATAGTTCACTTTTGCGAATAGTTTTTGCTCAATTTAATTTAGAAATCTTTACTGCCTTAAACGGGTAAAATAAGTTCATTGAACACTTTGTAAAACAGTTGCCATTTTCGTTCATATGAACATGAACTTTAATTTTAAAACTAAATGTTTAACTAAAATAAGTCGAAGTAATCTTTAGATTTTATTTTATGACATAACAGCAGCTTCTCCACTTCCGTTTAAATTGGTTTTTTTGTAGTCCGCCTAACAGCAGCTACGTCGAAAAGCCCTACGATCGTGCAGCGATGGATATACATGTGAGTTAAATTTGTAAGAAAACGAAACTGAATAGAACAAAATCTAATGAATTGAATCAAGTGAAGTAAACCGATTTAAAACCTTACTGCGAATATAGCTACTCATATCTCATATCTCATTTATTAGATTAAGTAAAAAGCCTTGTGCTAATCCAGTTATTTTCTTTTGCAACTATGCTCTACTTTTTATATACCTATATTTGAAATGCTCTTTGAGGTAATGAATACATAATGTTCTGTTAATAAATTTATATCTGTCATAACCCACATGCCCAGACAAAATCGAGTAATTTAGTTCTTCTAACATTGAAATAGGGGCAATTTATACATCAGCTCCTTGAATTGCCATGGTAGGGTGGGTCAAGACGATCGTATGAACAACTACAACTGGTTCATACTTTAGGAAGAACTATGGCTAAATCGTCAGCGTTAATTCTCAATACTGTGTCGGGTCTATATGATCATAACCTTTGTGTTCCTTTTTTTTTATTTTGATATTTGACTTATTTGAGTAGCTTCTGTAGCGTGCACTTTATTTATTATGTTAATGTGCTTTGGGTATGTAGGAATAGGAAAGAAACCCGACCTCCGACGAGCAAGCATAGAGCGATGCATAGTGCACAAACCCCTACTTCCTCTACCCACTCGATGGCGTTGCCTCGATAGCAGGTGAACCTTTAACAAGTGTACACCGGGACATTACAAACGCTTACATAAAAATTAAAAATTTTTCTAACTAAAGCCCATTTTCCGACAGATAAACATCTGATTTCGACCAAATTTCGCGAATCTTTTTGAAAACATATCAAAATATAAAAATCGCCGAGTTTAAGAACGATATACGAGATACGAACGACTCATTTTCCGACCGATCGGTCCTATGACAGCCTTTAGATATAGTCATCCGATTTCGACCAAATTTTGCGAATATATTTGAAAGCATATCGAATTAGTAATCAGTGAGATTAAAAACGCTAACATTAAAAACAAAACAAATTTCTTTCTAAGAACTATTTTCCGGCAACCATAAGATATAGTCACCCGATGTCGATCAACTTTTTCAAATTAGTTTGAAAGAGTGTAATATTAAGAATCACCGACCTTAAGAACGATTTACTTGAAAGCCAAAAAGTTTTGTTCCCCAAGACCCATTTTTCGCCCGATCGGTCCTAAGGCAGCTATAAGATATAGTCATCCGATCTTGACCAAAATTTGCAAATCTGTCTGAAAGCCTATAATATTAATAATGGCCGAGTTTTATGACGCTAGCATTGAAAACAAAAAAGTTTTTCTCACTAAGACCCATTTTTTGACCGATGGTTCCTATGGCAGCTATAAGATACAGTCATCCGATCCGGTCGGTTCCGACATATTAGCAGCGTGCAGTAAAAAGAAGACCCTGTGCAAAGTTTCAGCTCGATAGCTTTAAAACTGAGAGACTAGTTTGCGTAGAAACAGACGGACAGACAGACAGACGGACGGACAAGGCTCAATCGACTCAGCTCGTCGCCCTGATCAAGAATATATATAGTTTATGGGGTCGGAAATGAATATTTCTATGCGTTGCAAACTTCTGGGCAAAATTATAATACCCTTTGCAAGGGTATAATAAGAAGCATCTTTGATCCTATGGAGTAGATGTATTATTGATCAGACGAGTAAATAAAACCATGTCCGGACTTTCTAGACATATTCGTAATTTAATCCGCATTATGAAATGATCATCAAAGTTTGGGAATGAACAAATGGACGACAGTCTCCTTATAAGCAGCACCGTATAAATAGATTATGTGCAGCAGTTCAGTTCAGTTAGTGTGAGGCCTCGTTTAAAAGGTATCTCGATAGCTTCTTAGTGTACTGCAAAAACTTGCTTTCTTCTAGAAGTGAACAGCGCAAGCCTTCGACAGCGTAAGCAGGGATCGCATATGGCAAGTGTTGCGAAGGAGGGGGATACCGGCAATACTGATTTCTCTCATCAGAGCGACATACGACAGAGCCCAGCGCAGAGTGTTTCATGGCAGCCTTTTACAGTCCAGGCTTATATGCTCTGTATCCCATCCTCTTTATAGTGGTGGTTGCAGATTTGTACTCCATCAGATGGACAATGACAACCACATTGCGCTATCTGGACTAGGCAGACGATATATGCAACCTTGCTAATAGGCTAAGCGAACTGGCGCTAGTAGAACTAACCGAACTCGCTCAGCCTCCGTCCCGGACAATCCCATGCGCTGCTTTTAGATAAATAGCCCATTGAACAAGTCCAGCAATTAAGCTACCTGGGCAGCGTAGTCGCTGTGGATGGAGGTACGGGACTCGATGTGAAGACACTCCTTCGGAAAGCTAAGGGAGCCTTTGGGAAGCTGTCGGCCGTTTGGCGATGCTTATCGTACATACTGGCTCAAAATCTAGCTTTTTAAGTAATGCCAGTGCTCTCCTATATGGTTCCTCCAAATTCAAACAGAAATGATCCGATGATTCTCACGGTCGCCATTCAGCTCGGTCACTAATGCCATCTCCCTCTCGCTCACGCTTAAAGATGTGCACGACTTGTTTATATGTTGTTCATCAACATTTCCATTGGCGCCTTTTGTCGATCTCCAAGGGGGCTTTAGACAAGGAACGAAGTAGATATACGATTAAGTTAGCGGCTACGGGGTCGTGTCTTTCGGCAGGGAGCTACAGCAATTTATAAATACTTAATCTTCGTCATTTCGGCGTATCAGATTGGTCAAATGACTTGGGATTTACCCCACACCTGATTTGTAAAGCAAGGAAAACGATGGGTTATCGTTTTTTTTCTTTGTTTCTAAATTTCTAAATTTGATTCTTATTTTCTTAATTTTATAATGAGTTTAGATTATAATAAAAACTGTTAAATATTTGGCTAATTACAATGTCGATACGGGTTTATCTTGTCCATTTTATACACAGCGTCTGTCTTCGTTCGTCTCTGTCTGTCTGTCTTCTCTCTCTCATCCATTCTTCTTTACAGTGTGACCATCGTCTCTGTCTTAAAATACCATATCGCTAATAATATTGCTATAAGCCTGGCAATCTAAATGCAATTTTCACTTTCCAACCAAACACTTTTTGGACAGAATCATTTAAAGTTAATAATTGCGTTTCTATAAAGTAGGAAAAACAAATTTGTGCTGTTATTCCTTATTACCACAGAACAATTTAACATAATTATTTGCTAACAGTTGATAATACTTGAGGCGCTGTCTTCAATGTAAACCCAATTTCAATTACCTCTCTATCATTGCGGATTGTCACATTTCCTGTTGCTTCAAATTATCTTCATACTTTCCTTTCAAGAATCACAAAAGAAATTCAAAAGCCTTAGGAAAACTGAAATTGATCTGCAAAAAAAAAATGGAAAAAATCTACTCGCCGCAAAAAGTGTTGAATCGAAGTAAAGCAACTCTTGACTGGACTGAACAAAAACGTACAAAATGCCTGGCAAGTAAATTGTAAACCTCGCACATGGCCATAAAAACCAAAAACAGAAAAAAAATGCTAACAAATGTACCCGACCAGGACTAAGATCCTTAGGTGGTGGAACTGGAACTGCATTTTAGCGCCATATTTTATACACACTTAGAGTCACACACAGAGCAAACTGAGGCGACAGAAAAGTGCTGCAGTGTCAGAGGCAATGCAGGCAAAGATAAACGCTGCTTCGAAAAAAGGAAAAAACGAAAGGAAAAACAAAAGGTTAAAAACCAAAACCAGAAAAAAAAGTGTGAGAATGAACAACAAGAAATTTTTTGGGCCAGCCTGGCCTAATGAATATTAATAAATAGCGGCTGGAAATTTCATTTTCAATTAACCGAAAAGACAGCAGAGAAGACAAGGACTGGGCATGCCTAATTGAATTTTAATTAATTAACAATGTTTTGAGGGTAGCCATCTGTGCTCCAAATGCAACACATTGCCCAAAGAAATCTTTATTGATTGGCCTGTGTAAGCGCCGTTTGTAATTGTTGCTCAATATGCCACATCATTTTCGGCTCATTAATCATTTGAGCCAGTTTCATTAGCCAATTTTTTGGCAACGAGCATGAAAATGAAAATGAAAATGAAAATATATTTATAGATTTTTAGGCCATAAATGATTTAGACCAAAAGGACCACAGATGGCCAACCAAAGAAATTGTTAATGGTAAACAAATAAGTGAAAATGAGCTCGGTAAAGGAAATGACAAGCGAATGGAGTTGAGCGTGTGATTGGAAAAGGCAAAATCATGTGGTTTTTGTTAAAGAATTTGGATTCATAGCGGGGAAAATAGTGTCCCTAACTAACTTTGGATGCACCCTTTTGTTGGAAACTAGGAAAGTACACGTAACTTGTCGAATAATAAACCGAAATTTCGGAAATGAGCTCAAAAAAACGTTTAGTACTGGCAACACTATAACTTTTGACAGCGAAGCCAGATCGACTAATTACATAGCGCGTTTGAAACTTCAGTCCAAGCTGATTTGCACCATGGAACAGTACAGGCCACACGAACGCTCTCAGATTGTTGAAATTTACATTCAACAAATCAAGTCAATTGTGGAAACTCAACCGATAAAGCTCATTTCACGTTAAACGGAATGATTTTAGTTTTCAAATTCGGGGAATGAAAGTTCGATCTTGACAAAGCAATATGATATGGCAAGTCCACAGTTGACCTCTGAGGCATAGAAGAGATAGTGAAGAGAGAAAACATACAACATACTTTGGTTTGTGCTATGCGTGAGAGCTTATACGCGCGGCTATTGCTATGCGCAGTGTGCGCATAAGCTGTGGGCACTTCTGCTTTAGGTCTTAAAGTGTACAAATTCTGGTGTAAAAACTTATTTTTCCATTACATTTTAAACAAAAAGGCTTAAATTAAAATTGTGTTTTGTTTTTCAAAAATTAAATTAAATTTTGCACTATTTTCTCTCACTTTTTTTTTAGCACCCACAGCTTCAATGGCTTGGAATGATTTACAATTTTATCACTGAACTGTATTCACCTTTTGAGATGAGGTAAGTGGAGGAGTGTCCATTACACAGTTTACTTAGTTACCACGATAAATATTCCATTCCTTTCAGTTGAATTGGCAATCCTTTTTGTGTTAAACGTTTTCGCTCGCTCCCCCCCCTCTCTGTCTCCCTCTCAATATAAGCATGCAATTATATATACGAAGTACCTTTAGCTCATATCTGGTGGCCCTTATCTTTTTGGTCATGCTCTGGCAAGAGTCAAGTGGGAACCTTCTGCCGTTGGCAGTCAGAAAGTAGGCAACAATAAATTATTTCATGGCTGACCACAAACCGTTTGTTTGTTGCTCTCTCACGTCTGCCATTAAACTCGGCGTAAAAATAGCTTGAAATATGTAATTTTCCGGTTCAATTACAATGCCACATCAGCAGCAGCATCAGCACCAGCACCAGCTGTAGGGATTCAGCGGCCACATCCGCATCAGGTCAAGATGCATGTCCGCTGATAGCATTTGGTTTGGAGACTGGCCACTGTGACCGCGATGCGCGATAGACTCCTGTAATTTGTAGTAAATCTCTAGAGCACGTTGGTAGCCACCAGGGAGCGAGAGAGAGAGAAGTGATGGGAACCCTCGTTGAGGTTTGTTTTGGATTTGAAAAATTCGTTTGCTGCGTGCCGCATTTTAATAAGTTGAATCGAGAAAGAGGCGAAGGGAAATAAAGCTGGCAATTTATAGAGAACTCACTGGGAGCCCGCTAAACGATGTTTTAATTTAGAATAGATTGCTAATTCTTGAACTGTGAATGCCAATTCATGAGCTTCGTAGCTGTTCAGCATGTAACAAACTCTATCCGGGAATTCTATGCCGAAGCCAAGATTACAGAAATTTATGATTTCAAGTATTCGAGGTTGGTGCATATAAATTTTATTATCAAAGTTCACATTAAGCTCTTCTTTGTGCGAGAGTGTTTATAGAATATGAAAGCCAAAAGTTGCCAGAACTGCAAAACAACTGCGAAAAAAAACATTAAAAAACATTTTTGAGCCTTTTTGATAAATTTTTTTAGAGCGAAACTCTTTTATAGACGTTCGACTGGGGGACTAAAACTAGGAAAAATTTTGTCTTTTCGACAGATTCTTTTGGGTATGCCTTTGTCTTTGCATTTTGTATATGCCATTTCAGCCGCTTTTACCATTTGTTGTCGCAGGTGAGTTGTGTGTGGAGTGGAATGGTGTGAGGGGAAAGTGGGGGGTAAGTGGGGGATAAGTGGGTGGCAAGTGAGGGGGAAGTGGGGTGTAAATGAGCGGGAAATGGGGTGTAAGTGGGTGGTAAGTCGGTCGGCTGTTGGTGGGAAGTGGGTGGTAAGTGCATGGGAAGAGGCTGGTAAGTGGGTGGAAAGTGGGTGGGAAGTGAGTGGTAAGTAGGTGGTAAGTAGGTGGATAGTGGCTGGTAAGTGGGTTTAATGTGGGTGGGAAGTATGCGGGAAATGGATGGAATGTGGGTGGGAAGTGTGCGGAAAGTGGGCGGTAAGTGTGTGGGAAGTGCGTGGGAAGCGGGTGGGAAGTGGGTGGAATGTGGGTGGGAAGTGTGCGGGAAGTGGGTGGAAAGTGGGTGGGAAGTGGGTGGAAAGTCGGTGTTTAAAGTAAAATTGGCTCAAACAGCACCGCTAGGAGGGCCAGGGCCAAGCTTCTCTCAATCTCTTGACGTGTGTGCTTATAATTTTTTCACACAAGAGAAAGGGACCTACAGTTTAACGTTAACGAATCCGAACGGCAATAGTTAGAGAGAATTGTTGCTTTTTCATGGCTAGTTACTTCACAGCTGGCGCCAGTAGCTGGGTGAAGGTGATCGGGTGTGTAAAAGCTTTTTCCTAAAGAAAGAAAAAACTTTTTCTATTAGATAGTCCGAGGCGGGATCGAACCCACAACCTCCCGCACCAGCAGCCACACATACAACTGGAACGCCACGCCCCATCAAAGTCGGTGTTTAGTGGGTGGGAAATGGGTGGTATGTGGGCGGTAAGTGGGTGGCAAGTGGGTGGGAAGTGCGTGGGAAGCGGGTGGGAAGTGGGTGGGAAATGGGTGGTATGTGGGCGGTAAGTGGGTAGTAAGCGGGTAAACGAAAAAAATGTAGTTAAACAATGAACCACAATCCATATTAATATCTTTCAAACCTGACGTGCTGGGGGAAAACAGACAATTGATTTGAATTCAGCGACCAAAAATACATGTAGAAAAATTTCTATCAGAAGATGTTGCAAAAGTTGGCCTTTATTTGTAAACCTGTGTGGAACCGCCCGGATCGGATGACTAATTCTTGTAACTGCCATAAGAGCAATAGGTCGGAATATGGGTTTTATGTTCATGTGTGAGAGTTCGTGAGTTCGATGCAGCATTTAATAAAAAAAGTTTGTTTTCTTAAAAAACTTTTACATAACCGGTATCCTTTATCAGCTATTGACACACACAACCAGTAATTGAGCGAAGCTTGTAGCCCTTTGGGCTGTGTAAAGTTTGCTATGGTATATTTTCGCAAGCTCTCGATTAGAATTGGGCGCAGAACGGAATTCACGCGGGAGCGATAAAAAGGCGATCATATCATCTTTCCCACACAAACGAATTGCAGCCTTAAATTATGGAACTAAGGTTGACAGAGAATACGAAGCTGCACTATGTGCTGCCCTGTAGTATTTAAATCCTGAGCTCGCGATTGCTTTGCTCGAAAAGTATTTGCCTCTTGCTCCTGGGTTCGTAGCTGTACAGCTTTTTCGACTTTGTAACTATCAGGCCTGTTCTCATTTCCGCAAACGATTGATCGGATTTGGCTAGATTTGTTATTTCTATGAAACGGTTATAGAAGTCGTCAGAATAGCTTTGCCATTAAATGAAGAAATTTCTGTGAATAAAGCCATGGGTTTGTTAGGTTTTGTTAAACGTTGGCCTAAGGAGTTCAATAATCCCTACACGACCAAGCTTTTGTTTATATCCCTAGTGAGGCCTATTTTGGAGTTTGGTTCGTGTATTTGGAACCCTCAATAACTAACCCTGTCCAGAAGCAATTCCTTTTGTTTGCCCTTCGTAACCTGGGTTGGGACCCACAGTTAAGACTTCCTCCCTATATTTCCAGGCTTAAGCTTTTAGACTTACCTTCACTTGAGCATAGACGTACCATGTTGGGTATAATGTTTCTAAACAAGCTTATAAAGGGTAATATTGACTCTGAGTACCTACTCGGACGCGTGAACCTTAATGTCCCTTCAAGACAAACACGAAACTATATTCCCTTGAGGCTTCCTGTGCTTCTACTTTATATGCCTCTAATGGTCCTTTTCGCATTCTGTGTAGGGACTACAATAATATCTTTCCTCTTCTCAGTGATAACCTTTCCGACGAAGGCCTTCGGTCTTTTATTCTTCACAATCTTGCACTTGCATAGTTTCTAGTTTTGCTAGGAAATTCCTTCTGATCACCAACGCTGCGAGCAGGGGCGTAGCTGGTCATAACGACAAAATAAATTATCCCCACCGGATCGGAAGGCGTTTATTCTATTTACTCTTTTTGTTTTCTTTTTTATCCCCCTTATTTTGTATCATTTTATATTCTATTATATTGTAGATGTGTCTTTTAGACGAAGCTGCAATTAAAAATAAAATAAATAAAAAAAAATCATCGGCGTACATAAGCACACGAGAGTGAGTCAAGACAGACGAAAGATCATTTATGAAGATAGTAAAAAGCACCCAAAGGGACCCAAGTGACTACCTTGGGGTACTCCAGAGGTAACTTGGATTAGTTTCGAATATGAATTACAAAATATAACTTTTTGTGTTCTAGAACTTAGGTAATCAAAAATCCAACTAAGAAGGTTAGTTGGAAAACCAATTAAACTCAGTTTATGAAGCAACAAGGAGTGATTAACAGAATCAAAAGGCCTACTTAAATCAGTATAAATGACGTCAGTTTGCATCTTACCAAAGAACCCTTTGATCACTAATGATGTAAGCTCTTATAAGTTAGTGGTAGTAGATCGACGCTTCACAAATCCATGTTGATAGGATGAAATAATGGAACTACATAAGTGTTGCAGTTGAGATGTCATCATTCTCTCAAAAGATTTTGGAATTGCAGACAACCTGGAAATACCCCTATAGTTCTCAACATTCTACTTATTACGTTTTTGATGAAGAGGAATGATATAAGATTCCTTCCACAACACAGGGAAAGAGGATGACCCAAGAGACAATTCAAATAATTTATGAATAGGCTTGAAAAGTGCATCAGCACAAAACCTAAGTACACAAGCAGGTACACCATCGGGACCCGGTGCATACACAATTTTAACAGAGTTAAGATGGCAAAAAAAGAGAGCTTTCAGTGATTACTGGGCTAAAAATACAATTAGAGCCATTCAATTGATAGGGGTATGGTTGATTTGCAAAGACTTTCGACTTTGTAACTATATGTATATTTGTTTGTTTTCTGTCTCTCCAATTACAAGGTAGCGCAATTGAAAGTGCATTTTCTTATGAGCGATAAATTTATAAATCCAAGAGCTGGACATAGATGTACCATGGTCACACAGTCATTGTTGACTTAATTGCTGAAAGTAATTGATGGAAGTTTATCCAAATAAGATTAAATGGGAATATGAGAATGGCAAACACATTTTATGTCGCAAAAAAGAAGATTTAACATAGATACCTCGTCGACAACTTTTCTCTCAGATGTTAGTCAGCTGTTCGCGTTCATTTTCGCTCTCTCAGTTGTTTTGTTGACTATGTACGTCTCGCTCTAACCACCGTGTTTTCCTCTGTCACAATTATTTTGAGTGAACTGTTTACATGACACTAATGCCTATATGACACTTGACAATATTGTCGGCCAATATTGTTCCTGACGAGCAGAATATTGGTCGCTAGCAAAGCGTTCTGTGCTGGTGAACGCTCCTTGTGAAGCGCTTAGTTGAACAATCAAATTACCAACACTAATTAATTTTTTTGTGCCGTGTTCACAAGAATTGTCTCGTTATCAGTCACTAATATCGGCAAGTGTGCTATAGGCATAAGGAGTTAACATCATATTTACCATAGAACATAGAAGAACTAACATAGAATCACAATTTGTTGCGTCGACAACTTTTCACTCAGATGCTGTTTTCATTTTCGCTCTCTGAGAAGATTAAAGATTATTTCCGTCTCCCTCTAACCTCCGTATTTTCCTATGTCACAAATATTTTGAGTGAAGTGTTAACATGTCACTAAGTAGTTAACATCATTCAAAAACAAGATTCGTTTCAAATTGAGCTTCTATGTTGAATCTTCTGTGAAGCAGGACGGAGTATTTTGCTGATGATTTTTCTTAGTTTTGACTTAAAAAAAAATGGCTTCTTTTGCCAAATATTTTCATCCAATTTCTATTGCTTCCGTAGGCAAAATTTTTGTACCAAGACTGCAACCAATTTTTCCCCACTTTTCTTCGTTGCACTTGAAACAACCATTGCAAGCAGATTCTGCTTCAGTTCAAGTGTTGTCTTCTGTTTCAAATGAATTACATGCATTTATATTGGGTCAAGACTTGCAGTCTGTGTTTTTTTTTTGGATTTGTTCATCTCACTTGAAAATCAACCCAAATATTTTGTCACTTGTCAGCAGCAGAAGCAAAACAAAGTGGATACCAGAATTTTCAAGTGCTAAAATTATCACTCGCACACAATTTTCATGTCTTGAGAGAAAAGTTATGAGTCTTGTGTTGCTGAAGTAATTAAATGTAATTTAATTTAGTTCACAGCCTGCAAGGAACTAATGAATTCCACGCGAAAAGTCAAGTTGGCAAAATTTATGAGCAGCAGCCGGAGTGGGCAAAAGTCCTTGACAAATGTTCGACGTTAGACGAAGGCAAAGGCAAAGGCGACTTTGGGCAACGAAAAATTCTTGGCAATAAAACACTCGGCAATTACACACACACACAAGAAGAGAGAGACTATTCTTGTGCTCTGCCTTTTCAACAATGTCCATAAAACAAGGCAACATTTTAATTTCACTTCAAGACTTTGATTTAGCCTGAACCATTAAATGCAACAATTGTTGCAGCCTCTTCCTTCACTTTAGCACAAACGTACGTATATATAGTAAATGGCCTTTTTTCCCTACGATTTTGCATACGAAATGGAAATGTGTGCGTCATTTATGCAAATGCAGCCAAGAATGCATTCGACCATTGTGCGTGTCCTTTTGCTGATCGATAATTGTCACCGATGCACAGACAGCAAATGGCAGCGAAATGGGACCAAAAGCGACATGGACATTTCGCGAACGTGCCTCACATTCAACCTCGAAACATGTGAGATTTCCATACCACTTTTCATCCAAATTGAATGGGACACAATTTGGCTGCTGTTGTGTGTGTTGGAGAAGAAGATAGTTTCTGGAGTACGATGTGTGTGTGGCAGAACAAAGTGCCCAAGATTAATTTGAGCTTCTTCCAATTCAATTGGAATTTCATAATTCGTGGTTTATTTTTCACTGAACCTCATTTGATGCACTTCTGTGTTCTGGCCACAGAAATTTAAATGTAACCTCCTCCTCCTACTCCTCCTACTCCTTTCCTCTTTCTTAGCTCACCACTTTATCTTCATCTCTGGTGATGGCCTCTTCACTCAAGGAGCAGTCGTTGTCTTGACCAAAAATAAACGAAAATTTCAGGCAATTCATAAAAATTAATTAAGAACTCTTGGGGATGGGGGGTTGTGGGAGTTGCTGTTCAGCTGTACAAGCACTTGACCAAACCAACTTGAGAGTCGAGTGCGCCCTACTACAAGTTATTGCCAGTGTTATTTGTCTTGTTGTTATTTCAGACTCTATTGACCAGTTCACACTTCAAGTTTGTTTGCTTGTCCCCTCAGGGACCTTCCATTTCTTGGCAGTTTGTTCAAGTTTGTTATTTCATTTTTCAACTGCAGCAGCAGCAGCAGCAGCTGCTTCTGTCTCAGTTTTTGACCACCAAAATGTGGCAAGTGCAACTTTCTGGCATAAATCTTATTAAATTCACCTTCGCAGACCTAAAAAGTATGCTTGACTAATTAAAAGTTGACTCTTCAAGTACCCGGCTGAATTAGACTATTTGGATGGGTTCGATTAAACATCAATTAGTTGTAGAAGTTGAAGAGTTTTCTAATGCATTTTCAATCATCAAAGTCAAAGATGTCAAGTCAAGCGAGGCCACAGAGCAAATAGATAGCTGGTGAAAGTGGAGAGGGGGTTGGATGATAAAGTGGGTGGGAGAAAAGGCACAGTGGAATGTTTGCTTAAAACCGTTGCCATGGAAGTCCCTATCAGTTAAAGCACTTCCAGCATAAGAAGGTAGTTGCTGAATTGCAGTCGATCTGTCAAGTGTATTGAAGAGACTTTAATAGCAACCAGCATCCATTGTAATGTAGCTTCTAGCCCTGTTTTTACAGTTGTATGCAAACTAATGACCTCGAGCCGGCTAGAACATGCTGGTTTGATAATGAAAAGGAATGGTGTTCTTGTGAGATGTTGTTTTTTGGGGTCAAAATGAGTTCAAACATCGAACTAAAGTTAATCTCAGTCATTTTTGATGCAATCCTTTTTCGGATTGAATGTAGTTCGAGTATCGAGCTCAATTTAATATCGGCTATTCTTGCACCAAGACGATTTCGAGCTAAAATCAACTACGAATATCGAGCGAAAGTCAAGCTCTCCCTAGCTGAAATCGGAATCTAGACAAGATTTCTGGAATTAAAACAATTCGTACTCAAATCCATTCTTCTCGTACTTGGTTCGAGAAAATCCGGGCTTGACCGACTTCTGCTTCTATCTCGTTTTTTTTTCCTGTGTAGAAATTTATACAGCGTATTCCAGTTGGGTCCATTTAGGATTGAGTTCAACTGCTGTAGGTTTTGTTTTTCAAGGCCCCAATGGACAGCCCTGATTTCCTGCAGGATTGGGCAGATTGCGATGAATTGAATCGTGTCTTCAATGCTGTTGAGTGTAATTCCATATGATCTGTGGTTGCGTTGGAGTCATTCGCAGCATGCAAGCATAACGAAGAAAATAAAAAAGAGACTGTATTTGTCGTTGAAATAAATTTATCCCCAGAGCGAGATTCAGGCACTTATTCAACATCCTGCTGAAACTGTTGCAGCCTTGGTTAGTAAAGTTTGCCTGATTTCTACAGCCAATCCTTTCTAGTAATTTGCTGTGAGTTTTTTTTTGCCAGGATGGCTTATCGTTTAAGTCAATCTGCACATTGTTTTCCTCAGCCAAAGATCGCCAAACCGCAAAGCAGTGAGATTGGCGTTTCAGCAAAAATTTTGCCATGGTGTATACCAGGCGACTTGCAAGAAGTTTAAACGTATATCTAATGCAGTGTTGTACAAAATGCCAAAAGCCTATACCTTGGAAAAGTAACTCACAATTCTGCTGGCATCGCAGCCGACACACGTATAGAGAGAGAGGGAGAGAGAGAGAGAGAGAGTAAGTGTGTTCTATAAACAGCACGCTCGGCGGCTCTGCTCTTTTACAATGCGCGTGTTCGGCTTTTTGTTCTCTCACGAGGCATTTGTTCGTTGGCTTGTTGCTCATGTTTAAATGTCAAACACGTTTACTTCCCCTGCAAACATTTTGTCGGGTACCTTATCTCTATCGTCAAAAAGACAGTTTGGCGATAGTTTTCTGATGTTTGGCGATTTACACAAACAAAATACATAATACATAAGAGACTCCATTAATTCATTCATATCTCAGAAAGAAACGATTAACTATCACCAGAATATACCTTTTTTTATCGCCAGGAAGAATCGCTTTCTTATCTCCAGGAAGAATCGCTTTCTTATCGCCAGGAAGAATCGCTTTCTTGGCACACTTTTTCCCGAAGGGAGATAAGAATGCGATATCTATGCGATATCGCCAGAGTTAAGCGATACCTACAGGAAGAATCGCATTCTTATCTTCAGCGATAAAAAATGTTTGCTGGGTCGTGTCTCGCTGCTACGCACACAAGCGTGAGCTTAAAGTACACACCTGATCATATTAATAGGTACACACCGGAATTTTTTAATTATAGATGGTTTTTTCGTACTTTTAGGGCCGTTTTCTCATGTTGGTGTTTTTGCAAATCTAGGTGGATTTGCTGCATTTGCTTTGCTCATGTTCAATGCTAACCATCTAGATGAATTTCGTAGCAATCTACTTCACCCTCATTGATTTTAAAACCATCTACATGCTTATGCAAATTAAGTATTTTTGTGTATCCGCGCATATGGTCACACTGGAAAATATTTGAAAACAAAAAACAACTGCTGCTAAAAACAGTAAATTCTGAATTGTTATTGAGTAAACCAAAAATGGAAAATATAGGATGTGCCTTTAATATATAAGAACACCTGCAGACATTGCTGAAATTACAGATGCACATTCTAATTCCCCTAGTTCATTGCTTAAGCTAAGTTTACATATCCAATTAATTTGGCTAAATTTTGATTAAAAAGCCATGATTAAAGATTTTACAGGATTAAAAACTTAAACTGTGGTTCCATACGCAAATAATTTGATCAAATATGGCCGGAAAGTTCCACAATTTGGCATTTTTTCATGAAAATTTGACCAAATTATTTGCCTGTGTGAACATAGCATTCGACGTACTGCTTAATCTCCCATTATAGTAACAAGTCGTTCCAAAAGAAACACCTTCTCCTCCTCTGTAAAATTCTTGCTTCAATTTTTAAAATTGGCGCGCAATAAAAAAGACTAAATTCAGTCGAGTGCAGAGGTGCTGCCAACCTAGTATTAGACCATTGCAGCCCTCCCGGTGTGACCGTGGCGCAAATGCCCGAATTTATAATCAACCTACATGAGACAACCAATTGCACAAAAGCCATCTAGTTGCAAAATCTAGATGGATTTGAACATGAACATGAGAAAACGGCCCTTAGTGTTGACAACTTTTTAATTTTTGGTTTTTTGTTGTTGTCAATGTCTGGCCACACTGTGACAAAGAGTTGAAAGAGGAGCTGCCCCCTATATCAAAGCTTTTCTATAAATTGCGAATCCACCACACATTTCGCCTGATCATAATAATAGGTACAGTCTCCGTTTCTCACAAGTATCAAGTGAATAATTTTAAAATCAGTGATCTTTTGGTATCTAAAGGTAATTTAAGTAAAGCTCCTGTCAATACAGAGAATTAAATAATTATTTTTTTTCAGAAAAAATGGGTCGAAATTCTCATTGTACTAAAGAAGAAGCTCGATTGGTTCTTAGTCTGAGAAAAGAAGGCAAGTCTTTACGAGCCATCGCCAAATTAATGAACAGGTCTCATAATTTTGTTAAAAATGCATTAGAAAGAAAACCAAGACAGGAAACCCGTGGAAGGCCACAAAAAACAACAGAAACCCTTGACCACTACATAGTAACTTTGAGCAAAAAGGACCCATTTAAGTCATCGAAGGCTATTGCAGCCGAAATTGGGAATTCAGTTAGTGCTCCAACTATCCATAAAAGCTATAAAAGTCCCACTTATGCGCAAAAAAAATATCACCATGAGGCAAACTTTTGCAAGGGACCACAAAGACTGGGTAGGATGCACCGGGAAGAAAAAATGGAGAAACATATTATGGAGCGATGAAACCAAGATTAATTTGTTTGGGAATGACTGTGAAAGGAATGTTCGACGCCCTAATGGAAAGGAATTCCATCCGCGGTTTACAAAAAAAACAGTCAAATATGGAGGTGGCAATATAATGGTATGGGGTTGCTTCTCCTGGTACGGCGTAGGTCCAATTTATCAGACTACGAACAAAATGAATGCCGAAGAGTACAAATCCATATTGGAAACAGTTATGGTATCGTATGCTGAGGAAAATATGCCAATACGTTGGGTATTTCAGCAAGATAATGATCCTAAACACACATCAAGGCTGTTATCTAAATTTTTTGAGGACGTTCTGAAGTAGCCAAGCCAATCCCCCGACCTTAACCCCATTGAAAACTTGTGGGGAGACTCAAAAAAGAAATTGGCAAAGCATTCATTTTCAAATAAACAGAAATTATGGGAAGGTGTCCAAAAACTGTGGTATGAGACACCAGTAGAGACCTGCCAGGCTCTTATTAAAAGTATGCCAAAAAGAATAGCAGTCGCAGTAGCAGAGGTGGATACACTGGATACTAAGTTAGGAAATACTAGTTTACCAAAAAAAAAGAACAGAAAATGGAAATTAAAATTTTTTTCTTACCAACACATGAAGTGTACCTATTATTATGATCACACTGAAAACGTATCTGAAACACAAAATGATTGATCTCTTTTATGTTATATTATTATTCTATGTTACAATTAAGTTTATTTTATTAAAAACAAATAGTTTAAGAACCAATGAGAACAAATTTTAAGTTTGAAACAATGAATAAAACTGTTTTCTGTTACCTTAAAGTCAGAGTTGATGTGTGTACCTATCAGTTGTGTATACACACAAATTTCGTATGTGTGTACAATGCTGAAACAACAAAAACAACAACGCGGTCCGTGCAACCGAAACCAACCCCTTGGAAATGCGGTCGGCAAAACAAAACAAACAAAAAAAAACAGGAAAGCTAACTTCGGCTCGACCGAAGTTTATATACAATTGTAGCGTGATGGCGCCACTACTTTGAGCATTTGCTTCCCAGTTTGTTATATGGCAGCTATACGATGTGTTTATCCGATTTTGACCGAACTCCCCAAAATTGTGTGGAAACTGATAATATTCATAACTGGAAGGTATAAAGACGCTACCATTGAAAACAAAAAAGTTTTTCTCACTAGAACTACTTTTTCAACAGATCGTTTCTATGGCAGCTATATGATATAGTCATCCGATTTGGATCAAACTTGGCAGAATTGTGTGGTATTATATAGTATTGATCAGTAACAAGTTTGAGAGCGATAGCATTGAAAACAACAAAGATTTTCCTACTAAGACTTTTTCTCGGACATTTCTTTTGTATGGCAGCTATACTATATATGTAGTTGTCCGATTTTCATAAAACTTGGTGGAATTATGTAAAAGCATAGAAAACTTAGAAATACGAGGAATGGGGACGTTTGGGTTGAAGACAAAAAAGTTTTTCTCACTAAAACTACTTTTTCAACCGATCGTTCCTATGGCAGCTATATGATGTAGTCATCCAATCCGGCCGATTCCGACAAATGTGCAGCGTATTTGTACCAAAAGGCTTCGTGCAAAGTTTGGCTAAGATAGCTTTAAAACTGACGGAGGAGATAGCATTGAAACAGACAGACGGACTGATGGACATGACTATATCAACTCAGCTCGTCATGCTGATCTAGAATATATATACTTTGTATGGTCGGAGATGCTTCCTTCTATGCGTTACAAACATCTGGACAATTTTAATATACCCTCTACAAGGGTATAATACGTGCGCTCACACAACCTTCCGCCATAGACCTAGAACAGGTGAACAAGAACAACTGAACAAGAACAACTGAGCAATTTGAGTGAGTTGACTCACATAGAAAACTTAAAAAAGAACATGTGAACATGTTCAGTAAAACGAACAACCCTTAGCCAACACTACTTCCTTTGTCTTTCAATAATCTACTAACGCCTTCTGCTACTGCGTTCTCCTCTGCTCGCTTCATCTATCCAGTGTCACCATGGTCTAAATCAGGGGTTCCCAGAATGAGCTTACGAGCGCGTGGAAGCCAATACAAATGCACAAAATATAACTGAAGCAAGAACAATCACAAGAAATAGAAAGAGAAACCCAATTTTTGCTTATGTGTGTGTGTGGGTGTGCTGTCTAAAGAACACGCACCCAAAGCGATCGCTAACAACGCAAAGGCAACATTGTTGTTGCTTTTTAATTTGCCAGATACATCGGAGAGAGAGAAGAGAGTCACATATGATGTTGTTGCTGCAGGTCTGCATGCGCCAACAATCAAACCTTAGCTCAGAAAGAAAGAGAGGAGAGCACGCATATGAAATTGTTTTTGCTTTTTATAATCTTATGGCCGCGTGAATCGTATGCGCGCGGGCTATTCCTTTGCGCAAAGCAAAAACAAATGCGTGGCTTGCGGAATAGGCTTGGGCACCACTGGTCTAAATACTTTTCGATATATTTATAATTGGCGGCTACCTTCAAAACTCATTCTACAAGATCTTTTGAACACAATCTTTGACTACAAATTCAAAATCAACATTTTTTTTTTTGCTATTCCAAAAATGTTGTAATTAATATCTGTCGGTCAGAGTAAGTTATCTAAAAAGGCTTATAATCAACCAACAAGACTGAGCTGCCAGTTGTAACATTGACTAAAATTAAAAACAGGTCACCAAATTTTACATGCATTTTTGTTTCATGTGCTTCGCAGGGAAGATCTAGATTCCCAAATCTATCAGAAAATTCATATTTTACATGATTTTGTTTCATGTAATTGAAACGTTCCAACAATTCCCAATTGAAATCTACTAAAATTATTGCCACAAGTTTTTTTTGAATTCGATCCACTGTACAACTTGGCAACTTTTACTCTAATGAAATGAAGATGCTCTTTGCTCTGCGTCGATGGGGGGGTGAAAAACTCTGACTGGATTCATTTCAAAAGTTTTCCTAATGGTTTTAAGCGTAATGAAGCCGGAAATTAGTAAACATTTTGCACTGTGGTTTTGGATACCTTGTAGCGTAGATTGAGAGAATTTAAATATTAATCTCTTAATTTCTCCAGCACTTTCGCGCCACTGTGGCATCTCTCACTAATCTAGCCACTTTACGCCGCTTCCCGGCTCCCGCCTTCTCAATAGCTTTTTTGTTGCTTAATTCATTTCAAGTTTTTGCAACTGAAAGTTTCAAATGTTGCCTCTTTGAATTTGGCTAAAATGTATAATTATTTTAACAAATTGTACAAGAACTCGGAAAATTGCGGTTGCTGTCTGTTTTTACCTTTTTTTTTTTTGCATTCTGCAGGTGTCAGCCAGTCATGTTGAAGACTTCTGCTGCAAGTTTGAACTTGAAACTCATAACTCGACTTGCCGCACAAACTTTTAGATTTGCGTACGGCATTTTAATTAGCGGCATTTGTAGCAAGGCAACCAATTTAATGCACTCGAAATGATTTCGTTCAAAAACTTTTCCATACAATAATGGTGACGAGAGTGCCTCGAGGGAAGAAGGGACAGGGACAAGGAGTAGACATTAAAAACTCTTCCAGGAAAATGAAATAATTGCTAAACGTTTTCAGAATGCTAAGTAGGTAAAGTGTGTATAGAGATAAGCTGTAGGGAGAGTTGAGGTTCCGGTAAACGCTAACGCCAAATTACAAGTTGAGTCACATGGGAGATTTCTACTAAATGGCATTCTAAATTATTAATTTGGTTTATTTTTAGTAGAATTCTATTTTCAGAATCAACAGCAACCTCCGTCGCCAGGCTCCCTCCCAGATGTTGCGACGTGCTGGGCATGGCCAACAAATGTTGTATACAACTTTTAACACAATTTATAAACGCTGCACAATTTATAGAATTTTGTGAATTAAATGCATTTGGGTATGAAAAGTTTCTACCACAAAAAGCAAATCCAAAAATGGGGCGAGAAGAGACACTGTAAAATACTTTTAGGTGTCTCTAAAATGCACAATTACAAAATATTTATGAATATGCATTTACATGCATAATTATTTAATTTGGTTATCAAACATAAACCGATTTATAATTTCAATTTATATTTGGTTCACTTGCAGTTTAATTAGTTTTCACACACACACAAAAACACAGAGACAAAAATATCGCTTACAATTAAATTATTTATACAATTTCATTTTACTTAAACACGAAATCAAATTTATTAAAATGTTGGCGATTTTTTTTGTTGTTTTTTTTTGTGACAAAGTAGGCTGTTTAAGTGTCTGGTCAAATTTTGCGAATTTTTTTTTACACTAAGTAGGCTGGTTTTTGTCACCTAGTCAATATTTGTAATTGCAACATTCAGTCTGCTCTTAGCTCTCGTCGTGAGCTGTTCTGATTTTAATTTAAGGTTATTATTCTTATTATTACTTTATTTTTTCCTCCTTTCAGAAATGTCCAGGCTTTAAAAAACCGCTGGAAGTACATTTTAAGTTGGAAATGACAATCTTTCAAGACATTCTTTAGAAATTAATTGTATGTGGGCATTTCCAGAGAAAAGTCCACCGGAGACCAAAAAAATGAAAAGTACTTAAAAACACAATTTTTTATCATTTTTTTCATGGGGAAATAATCAAAATGAACTAATATGAGCCAATTTTAAATATATTCACAACCCATTTCGACATTTTCGAACGAAAAGTCGTGCAAGCGCCATTTTTCTTATTTGGATACGTTTTGTGGTCATCAAAATGCCTTTCGATTGCATTGATTTTTGGTCTCTAAACTATTTCTAAGGGTACAAAGAGTAAAAAAATAATGCAGAAGACTCTATAAGAAACTATATGATTGCAATTAACTGTAAGTTTCTGCTTTATATTATAACAAATAACCACATAAATATAATGAGGAAATTTACGTAACTTAACGTCAGGTAACGTCACCTCAGATACTTACGCAAATAAAAAAAAATTGAACAACCATTTTTGAATAAGACAACCTGGAAAATAAACTTGTATTATTTCAAATCATACTACAAAAAAATGTTATACAAAAAGCTTTGCCCAATTCGCAGAATTTTGCATTTTTCTAAAACAAGTCAAAACCCACTTCCGTTTTATGTAACGTCACGCCAGCATATATGATTGCTTATATATATTTACCTCCTTATGATCGATTGATGTCATTGTTTTTGCTGATCATAGTGCTACTTAATTGCTACCCAAATATAAAACAATCTTTTTAAAAATCCAAGATTTTCATATTTTATCAAAAAGATCTTTTCATACGAACGTAACGTCACGTCAGTTTGGAAATGACCATATTACTTACTATTCTTTCGATTAATTTCCAAAATTTTACAATTCCTTAACGAAATCATTTGTTTTTTAATATTGAATGATCAAGTCCAGACATATCGTGATCGCCACAAAATACCTTTTTGGAGTAGACTTTCAAAATTATAGTTTTGACATATAAACGAGAAAGCCAAGCTAACTTCGTCTGTGACATAACAATCAAAAATTTTTCTAACTATAACCCAATTTCCAACATATAAACGTCTGATTTCGACCGAATTTTGCGAATCTTTTTGAAAACATATCAAATAAACAACCGCGGAGTTGAAGAGAGATAAAATTTAAAACATACAAGTTTTTCCTACTTAGACCCATTTTCCGACCGCTGGTTCCTATGACAGCTATAAGATATAGTCATTCGATTTTGACCAAAATTTGCAAATCTGTTTGAAAGCATAAAATATTAACAATGGCCGAGTTTTATGACGCCAACATTGAAATCATAAAAGTTTTTCTCACTAAGACCCATTTTTCGACCGTTGGTTCCTATGGCAGGTATAAGATATAGTCATCAGATTTTGACCAAATTTTGCAAATCTGTTTGAAAGCATAAAATATTAACAATGGCCGAGTTTTAAGACGCCAACATTGAAAACATAAAAGTTTTTCTTACTAAGACCCATTTATCCGACCGATGGTTCCTATGGCAGCTATAAGATATAGTCATCCGATTCTGACCAAAGTTTGCAAATCTGTTTAAAAGCATATAGTATTAATAATGGCAGCAGTTTTATGACGCTAGCATTGAAAACAAAAAAGTTTTTCCTACTAAGACCCATTTTCCGACCGATGGTTCCTATGACAGCTATAAGATATAGTCATTCAGATATTGACCAAAATTTGCAAATCAGTTTGAAAGCATAAAATATTAACAATCGCCGAAGTTTCATGACGCCAACATTGAAAACAAAAAAGTTTTTCCTACTAAGACCCATTTTCCGACCGATGGTTCCTATGACAGCTATAAGATATAGTCATTCAGATATTGACCAAAATTTGCAAATCAGTTTGAAAGCATATAATATTAACAATGGCCGAGTTTCATGACGCTAGCATTGAAAACCTAAAAGTTTTTCTTACTAAGACCCATTTATCCGACCGATGGTTCCTATGACAGCTTTAAGATACAGTCATTCAGATTTTGACCAAAATTTGCAAATCTCTTTGAAAGCACATAATATTAATAATGGCAAAGTGTTCATGACGCTAGCATTGAAAACAAAAAAGTTTTTCTCATTAAGACTCATTTTTCGACCGATGGTTCTTATGGCAAATATAAGATATTGTCATCCGATCTTCACTAAAATTTGCAAATCTGTTTGAAAGCATAAAATATTAACAATGGCCGAGTTTTATGACGCCAACATTGAAAACATAAAAGTTTTTCTTACTAAGACCCATTTTCCGGCCGATGGTTCCTATGGCAGCTATAATATATAGTCATTCGATTTTGACCAAAATTTGCAAATCTGTTTGAAAGCATAAAATATTAACAATGACCGAGTTTTATGACGCCAACATTGAAAACAAAATAGTTTTTCTTACTAGGACCCATTTTCCGACCGTTGGTTCCTATGGCAGCTATAAGATATAGTCATTTGATCTTCACCAAAATTTGCAAATCTGTTTGAAAGTATATAATATTAATAATGGCCGAGTTTTATGACGCCAACATTGAAAACAAAAAAGTTTTTCTTACTAAGACCCATTTTCCGACCGATGGTTCCTATGGCAGCTATAAGATATATTCATTCGATCTTGACCAAAATTTTCAAATCTGCTTGAAAGCATAAAATATTAACAATGGCCGAGTTTTATGACGCCAACATTGAAAACAAAAAAGTTTTTCTCTGTAAGACCTATTTTCCGACCGATGGTTCCTATGACAGCTATAAGATATAGTCATCCGATCTTGACCAAAGTTAGCAAATCTGTTTGAAAGCATATCATATTAATAATGGCCGAGTTTTATGACGCTAGCATTGAAAACAAAGAAGTTTTTCTTACCATGACCCATTTTCCGACCGATGGTTCCTATGGCAGCTATAAGATATAGTCATACGATTTTGACCAAAATTTGCAAATCTGTTTGAAAGCATATCATATTAATAATGGCCGAGTTTTATGACGCTAGCACTGAAAACAAAAAAGTTTTTCTCACTAAGACTCATTTTTCGACCGATAGTTCCTATGGCAGCTATAAGATATTGTCATCCGATCCGGTCGATTCCGACATATTAGCAGCGTGCAATAAAAAGAAGATTCAGTGCAAAATTTCAGCTCGAAAGTTTTAAAACAGTTTAAAAGTCTGTCATAACTCAAACAAGTAAGAAAGTCGGTCGCGCCCAATTGTATTATACTCTGTACCTGAAAAATTGAATGCCCAGAGTTTATGTAAGTATGAATGTTTTTCATCACTAGGGATGCATTATTTATTCAATTTGAGGAACAATATTTTTTTTATTGAATCTGACAACAAGTTGCACCTCAAGTCAGACATAACCAATTTTAGAGCAGAAAATGCCCTTTCAACTGACACTTGGGTTGCTGGCACGTAATGGAGCACTTTCGCCAATTGATACAACCGACGATACATGTACTTTTTGTCCTCCCAATACTTCATAATGTTCTCACTTATTTCAATTGGATTAGGAGAGTATGCGCTTATTTCGGTTATTGCTAGTTTGTTCCGTCAATCATTCTTTAAAAAGTCCTTCATTTCTAGTTGTAGGGAATGAGCGGCACACTTGATCGAAGCTATTGAGTGAATGAGTACATCCTTCAAAAGTTCCTCTTCATCAACGTCTTCACTCACTGCGGTGTCGGGGTCATGGTTTTCCCATTATCCGATGTTATGGAGTAAATGTGCTGCTTGGAAATTGAAAACTCTTCTAATATATTTTCTATTTCCGTACTTAAGTTCATTCCAGAATGTTTTTTATACAGCTCAATTATTCCCAGTGTCTTTTTACTTTAACTTGCTTTAAAGCGACTACAAATTTTGTTTTCTTCTGGCTGGTCTCGCTTGCATCTTGTTGTTCCACCTCATTTTTATAAACATTTTGATGACATTCCTGCAAGTGCCTCTTCAAGTTAGTATAATAAGTCCCTTTAAAAGAACGGTCACAAAGCTTACACTTTGAAATCTTTTTTTCCGAGTCTAAACTAAAAAAATTTCGAACAACTATTTCCTAATGAGAATGCTTAGACGAAATGAACGAAATATTGGAAGTCTTCCCTGCTTGATAGTCAATTTCGAACTAAATTGATCAGACTTCAATCAGCCTATAGGTGCCCGTGTAATACCCTTTGCAAGGTAGAAAAATGTTAAAATACGGTTAAAATCTTCTCAGCAAAAATTCTTGAAAAATGGCTTTTTTCAAGCCAATTAACTGTATGTAACCCCTTAAGTTATTAATTAATAATAACCTACCAGCAGTTAAGATTCAAAAAGGTAACGGACTGTTTGTTGAAATAGGGCGTCTTACTCCAAATATCGATATTTATCGAGAACGTATCGAGCAAACTGTGCGAGCGTGTTAGGACATTGGCTTGCCATTGCGTGAGCTAAAGCCGAGCGGCCGCTATAAAAGACTGCCTTGCCACTGGCAAGTTGCCAGCAGTGCTGCCACTTTAGCAATTCAGTTGCTAGATCTATCAACTTTTAAAAAAATTTGCAACTTTTATTTTTCAAATGCTATTTGCCACAAATCCAGCAATTTTTAATTTTTCTTTAGCAATTTTAGCAACTTTATTACAACACTAGCAGTTTTTTAATTTTCTTTAGAATTTTTTACTCTGTTTCATACCTTTGTGCAATTGACTACACAAACTACGATTAATAGTGGTTCACAAAGATATCGGAACTTCTATTTTACTCAGTAGTTCGATTATATGAACAACTTGAAAGTGGTCGCTCACTCTTTTGTTGTGTTTTGTGATTGGGTTAAGTTGCCAAAAATTTATAAGCAAAATTTTCGTGATGCATGGCTGCAAGATGAGGAGTTTAAGCAATGGATTCGCAAGGATTGCGCTGATCCTACGAGTGCGTTGTTGCAAATCCGCAATAGGCGCAAAACCTTTTTGATATCCGCTACCACGCCTCTTCTCAAAAACAAGTTGCCTTTCCTTCCAAATTCAACAAAAACGGAGGAACAGAAAGCGGCACTATGCCTCTACACATTGCTAAACACACGGCGATTGCGACAAGTGATCATATTTTCATCAATACATACATACATATATTTGTCGAAAACGAAAACTTTAATGGCTATTTTTCACATAAGTTTTAGCAATTTTTAGCAACTTTTTTTTTCCCAAATCTAGCAATTTTTGCTTCTGAGATTCTGGCAGCACTGGTTGCCGGTCGCTCTGGAAGCTTCGAGCTGATAACATCGTTCGTAAGAGGGCTCTGCCTTTTTCAATGGTAATGTGCTTCAGCACCCCCTGAAGCAATAATATTTGTAATTTAAAACAGGCTATGTGACAAAATGAATTATGCAAACCGGCTTGGAGTCTAAGAATCTGGGATTTTGCCTACAGTGTGTCCGTATCAATCTTTTTGCTTGCACGACGATATTTTGCCTTTATCATTTATTTCTCCTTTGACTTGTTCCAAGCGCTTTTGGCAATCATTTTCACTTACTTGGCATCTACTTGCCATTTCAAGTCGTGCTTTGCTTTTTCTTTCGTTGGTGACATGGACGTGTTGGTACTCAAACTCAGCAGCTGTTTTGTAATTCGCTTCAAAATGCTTTCCTAATGAAATTCCTCTACCCTTACAGGTACTTCTTTACACAATTCCTTCTGATTCTCCTCCATATTCGTGACATTGCATGATAATAGGGACACACGATGAATACAGTTTGGCTTACCATTATAACATCATGCCACCAACTTAGATTCAATATGCCCCACAGACGTTGGCAGATGGTTAAACAATTTTTGGGCCAAAGGCGGTGGCTTGTCTCGGAAGTTTCCTCTACCCATTTAAGTTATAAAGACAGTTTTTCAAGTCGTATAACACCGTGCGAGTACCTAGCTTAAAACACGAAATCAAATTTATTAAAATTTCCTTTTTTTTTAACAAAGTAGGCTGTTTAACTGACATGTCAAATTTTAAATTTTATTTTTTAATAAAGTAGGCTGGTTTTCGCCTCTTCAAATACCTGGTCAATATTTTTAGCTTCAACATTCAGTCTGCTCTTAGCTCTGGTAGAGAGTGGGTCGAGTTTTCATTAATTATTATTTTCTTTTTATTATTTATTTTTGTGGATCTAGGCGATTATGCAGCCCCATTTTTTAGATGTAACTGGAATCCTGAAGTGGGTTTCCTTAATGGTATCCCCAATGTATTTTTTATATTCTGCTTTTATTACTCATTCTCCATGATTAGCTCTGGTCGAGAGCTGTTCTGATTTTAATTTAAGGTTATTATTCTTTTTATTACTTTATTTTTTCCTCCTTTCAGAAATGTCCAGGCTTTAAAAAACCGCTGGAAATACATTTTAAGTTGGAAATGACAATCTTCCAAGACATTCTTTAGAAATTAATTGTATACGGGCATTTCCACAGAAAAGTCCACCGAGACCAAGAAATAAAAAGTACTTAAAAACACAATTTTTTATAATTTTTTTCACGGGGGGAAATAATCAAAACGAAATAATATGAGCCAATTTTAAATATATTCATAACCCATTTCGAGATTTTCGAACGAAAAGTCGTGCAAGCGCCATTTTTCTTTTTTGGATACGTTTTGTGGTCATCAAAATGCATTTCGATTGCATTGATTTTGGGTCTAAACTATTTCTAAGGGTACAAAGATTTAAAAAATAATGCAGAAGACACCATTAAAAACTATATGATACTAAGTTTCTGCTTTATATAATAACAAAAATAACATAAATATAATGAGGAAATTTACGCAACGGAACGTCAGGTAACGTCACCTCAGATACTTATGCAAATAAAAAAAAATTGGGCAAGCATTTTTGAATCGGATAACCTGGAAAATAGACTTCAATTATTTCAAATCATACTACAAAAAAATGTTATGCAAAAAGCTTTGCCCAATTCGCAGAATTTTGCATTTTTCTAAAACAAGTCAAAACCCACTTCCGTTTTATGTAACGTCACGCCAGCATATATGATTGCTTATATCTTTAACTGCTTATGATCGATGTTTGTCATTGTTTTTGCTTATTATAGTGCTACTTAATTGCTACCCAAATATAAAACAATCTTTTTAAAAATCCAAGATTTTCATATTTTTCAAAAAGATCTTTTCGTGCGTCAGTTTGGAAATGCCCATATTGCTTAATATTCCTTCTATTAATTTCCAGATTTTACAATTCTTTAACGAAATCATTTGTTTTTTAATGTTGGATGATCAAGTCCAGACATATCGTGATTGCCACAAAGTACCTTTTTGGAGTAGACTTTCAAAATTATAATTTTGACATATAAACGAGAGGGCCAAGCTAACTTCGTCCCAAGCCCAAGTTTTTATACCCTTGCAAATGCTGTTTTTGAAATGTCAGAGTTTGAGGACGCTTACATAAAAAGCAAAAATTTCTGTAACTAAATCCCATTTTCCGACAGATAAACATCTGATTTCGACCAAATTTCGCGAATCTTTTTGAAAACATCAAATTAACAATCGTCGAGTTAAAGAAAAATAAAATTTAAAATAAAGTTTTTCTCACTAAGACCCATTTTCTGACCGTTGGTTCCTATGGCAGCTATAAGATATAGTCATCCGATCTTGACCAAAATTTGCAAATCTGTTTGAAAGCATAAAATATTAACAATGGCCGAGTTTTATGACGCCAACATTAAAAACAAAACAGTTTTTCTTACTAAGACCCATTTTCCGACCGTTGGTTCCTATGGCAGCTATAAGATATAGTCATCAGATATTGAGCAAAATTTGTAAATCAGTTTGAAAGCATAAAATATTAACAATGGCCGAGTTTTATGACGCTAGCATTGAAAACATAAAAGTTTTTTCCACCAAGACCCATTTTCTGACCGTTGGTTCCTATGACAGCTATAAGATATAGTCATCCGATCTTGACCAAAGTTTGCAAATCTGTTTGAAAGCATAAAATATTAACAATGGCCGAGTTTTATGACGCCAACATTGAAAACATAAAAGTTTTTCTCACTAAGACCCATTTTTCGACCGTTGGTTCCTA
>JBAMBO010003614.1:0-21071 GCA_037044535.1 Lordiphosa magnipectinata
GACATAGTTGAGGCTAATCAAATCGAACTGATTGAGGGGACTGGAGTGTGAAGTGTTTGAATGCTGGCCAAATAGATTTTAAGCTCCGCGCTGTTGTTTTGTGGTGACAGGAGACACCACATGATGTAGACCGTGCAGTTATTAAATTCAGCTTGCCCGCCGTAGAAAGTGCCATTAGGCGACGCTTTCTGCAGGAATCTTTTTTAGATGCGCTCATTTTCAATTTGGCCGTTCATTTCGCCGCACAAATTAGAATAAAAACCTATTTTGTTCACGTCACGGCAAAAAAGAGGCGTTAACAGCACTTGAAGCACTTAACAGCGTTTGAACAAGACGTAGTGGGAAACGTAAGCATTCGTCGCGATGGGTAGAAACCGAATTTGAAACGGCCACACACAAAAATTCCTTAGCTGTTTTTTTTATATGGAATTTTTCATTTCGCGGCCGATTTCGTAGCCATGGACAGCGCCCTTTAAAATCAAAGTTTTCCGTACTAGATTTAAATGTACTATGCAACTATATAAATGAAATATTTTTCATATTTATTACGGACATGATTTGAAAAATTCAAATGGTTAATATCCCAGCAAAACCCAAAGCGCTCTAAGAGCGCTATTAGAGCGCTCAAAAGGAGCAGTGAAGCGCTCAACTCTCTCCTTGTAACTAGTGCTATTTTTTACATTGCCATGTCATTGGATGTCAGCGCTACACTCTCACTGCGAAAAAAGCGCTCCGCTCGCAATGTAAAAAGAGCTCTAGGAAGCGCTATGCTCCCAGAGTAAAAAGAGCTCTAAAAAGCGCTACAAAAGAACATTTTTTATACAAAATTAAAATAAAATTTTCAATTCATTTCAATTTACTTATAACATAATTATAAGTTTTATTATTATTAGTATTTTAAGGTACGTTGAAAGTGCTATTATTAAGTAGTTTTGAGTTTAAGACTACAGACATTTTTAATTAAGATGGGGAAACTTAATAGCAAAGTCTTCTTCTTCAAGTTAAGGATCATTTTTTTTTCAAATCTTAAATCAAAACAGGTCACTAAAACCCAAAACTCCCACTGTGCGGTGCGTACCGTAGAAAGCAGAACAAAAAGAACAAAATAAAGAAGAAAAAATGCAAGCAGGCGGCGCTAGCATACGCATACTGTTCATAGGAGAAGTCTTGTGAAATAACTGCTTTCGTGGAACAGTATTTACAAGGAGAGTTGAGCGCTATAATTGAGCGCTTTCGTGGAACAGTATTTACAAGGAGAGTTGAGCGCTTCAATTGAGCGCTTTTGTAGTGCTCGCAGTGGAGCGCTTCGAAAAAATTTGCTGGGATGAAATATATTAAATTTTATTATGAAAAATTTTTAATTTTTTTAATTTAATCTTGTACATACTTAACAATCGGCTGTGTTCTTAACTGACACTAGCTGCACCGTCACGTGAGCCCTGAATGGTCGAATGGGCTAAGGCGCCGGCAGTTGCGTTTTTAAAGTCACCGAAGTTCTGAGTTCGAACCCCAGTAAAGGTATATAAAAAAAAATAAAAAGTTTAAGCTTTTTACGTTTTTCAGAAAACGTGTGTGACAACACACTTTATATTTAATAAAAACCACATTGCAGTGCAGTTTTATTGGCAAACATATTTAAATCTAAATGTAAATATTTGGATTTAAGTTGTTTTTTTTTTGTGTGGTACTACTTATGACCATCTTCCTGCCCACGGCAAAATCTATTAGCCTCTCTCCGTTACCGGAGGTTGTTTCATGAAGGCTAAATCGGCCGACTGTCGAGCCAAAAATTCCTTCTCTCCCAATTTTAGCGTTAAAATCGCCAAGCACGATCTTTATGTCGTGATCGGGGCAGCGCTCATATAATTGTTCCAGGCGCTCATAGAATAGAGTCTTTTATCGAAGCGCCCTTGTCTTCCGTTGGGGCGTGTGCTCAGATAAGACTAATATTAATATATTTAGCCTTAAGTCTGAGTGCGGCTAGTCGCATGTCAACTGGTGTAAAACTGATGACAGAGCGACGAAGTCTTGCACTGACTGCAAAGCCGCATCCAAACTCATGCAATAAATATGTAATTGTATACAAAATGTATAAAAATAACGAAACTAACAAAATTTCTCATTCTTGATTCTAGATTATTATTAAGAAATATAGATGGCATATATAGACGGAAAAATAGAAGTTGTAGACCGAGAAAATTAATGGTGTACTGTGAAATTTCTAAAATTTTGGGAAATTTCTAAACTGTTAATTAATTTAGATTTTGATGAAGATTTTATGGACGGCTAAAGTACACGGAGCAAATGGTCAAGAAAATCGCGAAATTTAAAATTCTCATTTGAGTTTAGATTATCATAAAGAAGGGTACGCCGGCGGATAAATAGGAGGAGAAGATCAAATGGTCAAGAAAATCGCAAAATTGGCAATATTTTCAAAGGACCTAAGATAATTTTGAAGGTTGGATAGATGGCAATTGAAGACGCGTATATAAGAGGCTAAGTCCCAATTTGAGTCATTAAGAGGTGTGGATTGAAGAGGTCAAAATTTGCCAATTTTTCGTATGACTTAATATTATTATGAAGGTTTTATGGATGGCAATATAGACGGCTAAATAAAATGTGTAGATCGAACTGTTAAAAAAAACGCGAAATTTGCCAATTTTTCATATGACCAAAGATTATTATGGAGACATAATAGACGGCAATAGTAAAAGTAAAATTGGCTCAAACAGCACCTCCAGGAGGGCCAGGGCCAAGGTTCTCTCCATCTCTTGACGGCAATAGTAGACGGGTATTTTTAGGAAGTTTAGACCGAACTGTCCGAATCGCGAAATTTACAGGATCACTATTTGAGCTTAGATTTTTTGCGAAATTTTAAAAATTTTATGATTTTTGGGAATTATTCAGATTTGATAGATGGCAATTGTAGACGCGTAAATGGTTAGATCCAACGGTCCAATAAGTTGCGAAATTTTTGTTTAGTGTAGACGGATAAATTGACGGGTCAAGATCAAGCGGTCCAAAAATCCGGATATTTTCAACATTTTTTGATTAGTTCAGACTATCATGAAAATTGAATAGTTGGCAATTAAACACGGGTAAATAGGAGGTGTCGGTCAATCGGTTTAAACAAATTTTAGCATTTGCGAAATTCTTATATGAGTGTCAATCTAACGAAGACAAGTATATCGACGGGTAAATAGGAGGTGAAGATCATGCGGACCAAAAACTCGGGAAATTTAAAGTTAATGGGCTTCGATTATCATGAAGATTTGATAGATAGCAATTGTCTTCTTCGTATTGTGTTTAAAATTCTAAAGGGGAAGCAGCAACGCACGCCGGGTGCCTGCCATGTAAATATGTATAGCAAAACAGTTTGATGGCAAATCTCTTAGACATTTTTGAATGAAACATGTGTTTTTATAACTCATTTTCGGCATTTTAATTGATTACAAGCTGAATTGGTGACGTTGATTAACAAGTTGAAACAGTTTTGCAACAAAATCAGAAAATGATTAGCACAGAATCATTTTGTAATTTCATAAATAATGTTTTTTTTTTTTGCATATTCTGCATATTTTGCATCTTTTTTTATACAAATTTGCAATTTATGCAATATAATTTTTAGCGGACTAAAATCATTGATCAATAAAAATAAGATGTGTGCAATCAGAACTTAAATCGGACATGCGGTTCAAAATATGCAAATATGCAAAATCCGATGTCTAGTTTTAAGTGGATGTTTTTAGGCAGATTCAATACAAGTAACATCTTACTTTAGTAAGTAGCATCTTACTTACCTTAAACGCGCGCAGTGGCGCAGCCGTCTAAGACGTCATTCCAATCGTGTTCAGCCCAATGGCCCCGAGTTCGAATCCCCGCAGAGCAAGTAAAAATTTCTAAAATAAAATATAGAAGTTTGTCTAATTCCTTAATTATAATTGAGCCAACTAGCAGCAGCTAGCAGCTCGCAAAATTTGATATTTTTTTGGCGAAAACCAAAGAAAGAAATTTGTGAATTTGCCAACTGACGAACTGACGTTTTTGTTTATGAAAATATGTTTGGCGCAGTCATAAATTTTTGTTTTTTAATATTTTGCAAAATCCATGTTGAGTTCAACCCGCTAGCCACATAAGGCGTACTTTTCGAAATAGTCCAAAGTAAATCATGGACAAAACAGATCTCTTCTCTGGAAACGGGTTAACCTATTCAAAATTTGGTCTTAGTTTACCCACCAATCATACATTCGATTCCTGCTCCATATAGGGATTTATTCGCTGCTCGAATAAATTCAAAATTTGACAACTTTTAAAATTATGGAGAGAATTAGTTGACTAAATTTTGATTAGCAGTACGTGTCGAATACGAATTTTTTTTTGGGGAAACTTTAAAGCCATTGCGCTGTGGTTAAAACTCGAATAAGAGTGTTTTGATTTTTAATTTATTATATACACCCTAAAAGCAATCATGTATGATGGATTCTGTTTACTTTTCTCATGGTACCTTATCGGCGTCTGCCCTTAAGTTTATATGAATATATTATATACACCCTAAAAACAATCATGTATGATGGATTCTGTTTAGTTTTCTCATGGTACCTTCGTCTGCCCTTAAGTTCAGATGTATATATTATATTACAAAAACCCTAAAAGCAATCATGTATGATGGATTCTGTTTAGTTTTCACATGGTACCTTATCGGCGTTCGCCCTTATGTTATGTGGCCAGTAATTACCTTAAAGAATATTAAATCGAATTCCATGAGAAAAATAGTCCGCATTCTTATCTTTTCTCCAAACAAGTTCAATTCACCCTCAGCAACAATAAATTTCTTAGAAAATTCATTAAAATTTCAATTTAAATTTGCTCAAGATAAACAGAAATCGAAGTTTTCTTTATGCCTTGGCCCAAAGGCAACCAGCATTTATTTAGAGACAATTAAGATAAAAGACGAAGAGAAAGCATAAAATCAACTTCAAAGATAAATATAAACACACATATTTTCCAAATGGCGTCGGTCTTTTGGCTAAACGTAAATAAATTGAAGTACAATATAAAGAAATCGATATAAAGGCCATTCTTGGACAGTAATAAAAATTCCAACAAAACTCTGACAGATGAAATTAATTGCAGTTGTATTCAATTTGATGACAAAGAACTTTAGAATTGTCTTTGAATATATTAAGCACACTAAAGTGCAACAATGGAACCAACAACCATAACTATCCCCCTTTGCTCTGCAGGGCCATAAAAATTTACAACGAAATTTTGCCATGTTAAACCGTTGGGTGAGTTATTCAAGGTGCAGGAGCATTTGGCGTAACACGAAAGCGAAGTTGGGATTTCCCCGACTCCTGTCCTGTAATTGTTGTAGTTGGCAGCTGTTGCGAGGCGTTGCATGTGGGCTCTGAAAATATTTGAACAATTAACATTTTGCTCGTCGTGTTGGTAACCTCCGACGGAAATTTGTGTGGTTTTTGTTGTGGACACCTTTTTAATATGAAATGCCAACAAGGCACAAGGTGGCACAGGTGTGGGTGTAGGTATGGAAAATATTTTTGATAATTAACAAAATGCTTGCTTTTTTCTAGCTAATACTAGTATAATACTTATGCTTAAACGACATATTCTCAAAGCTGCCAGGCGGTTCAGAATTGTCATTTTTTTGGGAACAAAAAGCAATATATTGTAGGAAACAGCGACTTTTGCAAAGGCTGTAAAATATTACCCAATTTTCTGCAGTGAAAATCATTTACTTTAAACAAATGAAGAGCTTTGGAAAATAGGTTGCAAATTGTCATTTTTTTGGGAACAAAAAGCAATATATTGTAGGAAACAGCGACTTTTGCAAAGGCTGTAAAATATTACCCAATTTTCTGCAGTGAAAATCATCTACTTTAAACAAATGAAGAGCTTTGGAAAATAGGTTGCAAATATTGTTGGTAACCTTATAAATTAATTCACTATTCACTAGAGAGAAAAACACAAGCATTAAAAAGAGACGGACGCCGATAAGGTACCATAAGAAAACTTAACCGAAACCATTATAGATGATTGCTACAGTACTACATAAATTACATTATAAATTAAAAATACAATTAATTTTAATTCTAGTTTCCATCTCTTCGAAAAGGCTTCAAAATTTCCACAAATATAACGTATATGACACGTAGGTCTTACAAAAATTTTGTCAACGAATTCTCTCTCGGCCCTTTAAGGGCCGTTTTCTCATGTTCATGTTTTTGCTCAAAGCGAAATCCATCTAGATTTTGCACCTAGATGGTTTTGGCGCAATTGGTTGTCTCATGTAGGTTGATTATAAATTCGGGCATTTGCGCCACGGTCACACCGGGAGGACTGGAATGGTATAATACTAGGTTGGCAGAACCTCTGCACTCGCCCGTTTATTGTTATGTCTATTGGGCGCCAATTTTAAAAATTAAAGCAAGAATTTTTACAGAGAAGGAGAAGGTTTTTCTATTGGAACGACTTGTTACTATGATGGGAGATTAAGCAGTAGGTCGAATCCAATGCTCACACAGGTAAATAATTTGGACAAATTTTCATGAAAATTGGGCTATATAGGCCAAATTGTGGAACTTTCCGGCCATATTTGATCAAATTATTTGCGTATTTATTGCGTGGAACTATAGTTTAAGATTTTAATCCTGTAAAATCATTAATCATGGCTATTTTTATCAAAATTTAGTCAAATTATTTGGATGTGTAAACTTAGCTTAAGCAATGAACTAGGGGAATCAGAATGTGCATCTGTAATTTCAGCAATGTCTGCAGGTGTTCTTGTATATTAAGGGCACATTCAATATTTTCCATTTATGGTTTACTTAATAACAATTCAGACATTACTGTTTTTAGCAGCAGTTGTTTTTTGTTTTCAAATATTTTTCAGTGTGACCATATGCGCGGATACATAAAAATACTTCATTTGCATAACCATGTACATGGATTTGAAATCAATGAGGTTGAAGTAGATTGCTACGAAATTCATCTAGATGGTTAGCAATCAACATGAGCAAAGCAAATGCAGCAAATCCACCTAGATTTGCAAAAACACCAACATGAGAAAACGGCCCTAAAAGTTGTAAATTTTGAATTTATTCGAAAAGTGCGATTAATGTGTTTCGCAGGTTGGAGTCTGCATGGTTACAGTTACAGTCGCGATACCCGTTAATCAGTGGATTCAAAGCCTTTCCTCATGATAATTAACAGAGCATTAACATTAATGTTAACTTATTAACATAATGTAGGCAGACGGCGCATGCTGAACCAGAAAATATGACAAAAGTTCTGTTTCTTAAGTTAAGTCTTAATAAAAATCCATTTATTTTCCGATCATTATAAAAATTTCACAGATTATACATATTACTACATATTGCGAACATAAATGTGAGCTTAAAATTTGAGATCGATATCTTAAATATTGTGGGATCTTTTTTTCTATTTTCCATTGTGGGAGCGGTAGGGAGTGTGCATAGTCCAATTAAATACTAAATTTTTATACTTTGTACCAAAGGAACATAGAGTATATTAAGTTTGTGCAAAAGTAGGTAACTGGAAGAAGGAATCCTTTCCGACCCTATACAATACATATATTCTTGATTAGCATCTACATCCGAGTCGATACAGCCATCTACCAGCAGCGCTGCTTCAAGCAGCTACTGCAGTTACAAAGTATATTACAGACGGGCTTGACCGACTATCTTATTGTTTTTTTTTTGTTTTTTTCCAAATGAAAAGTTATTTATATAAGTGTTTAGCAACAGAACAGGCTAACACAAAGTAGAGAATGTTCATTCGGCAAAGATGGGAAACAGAAGCGAGACAGAGCGCCACGAGGAACACGTACTCAAAGTTGTGTTACAACATTTCTGAAAATAACTTCATTCAAGATGCTATTGGAACTTATATGATTTCACACATTTTTAAGGCTCGAGTGGAAATGCTCCAGCTTAGCTACAGAACTCACCACCAGAACGAAAACAGTTTATGCACATTGTGCAACTTGAGAGAACGTGAAGACACACAACACTTTTTGGGCAGATGCCCAATACTACCGGAGCTGAGAATGGCCTACCCGGGAAAATTTAAGGCTGACTGAGGATGAATGTCACACGCTGCTAAATGGAAGGAACTGGATAGATTTGGCTTTGGGATAAAATTGTGCACGAGTCTTTATAAATGTAGCGTTCTTATACTCTGACATTTCAAAAACAGCAGGTATAAAAACTTCGGCACAGACGAAGTTAGCTTGACCGTCTCGTTGAATTTTATTTTGATTTAATATAATTGTTGATATAATTTCAATTCATTTTCATTTTGGTTAGCGCAGCTCACATTTTGATAAATGTCAAAAACAACAAAATTGTGAGTTTGTGACGTCACAATGGAATTTTTGATTTGAGAAGCGACGCTTGCACTACCTTCAATTTTTTGTATCATGCTCTTCAAGGGTATATATAAGAGAATTGGAAGTATAATCCAATATTAGAATAAATTTCAAATAAATGATCTCATAAAAAATGTCAGTGAAGACTTATACTGCACAAATAAGTTAACATTTTTCGTTTGAAATTAATTTTCGTTGTACTTTATGAAGAGTGGTGGTCGGGCGTGGCGTACCAGTAGTATGTGTGGCTACTGGTGCGTGAGGTTGTGGGTTCGATCCCGCCTCGGAGCATCTAATAGTAAAAGTTTTTTCTTTCTTTTGAAAAAGGCTTTTACACACCCGATCACCTTCACCAGCTACTGGCGCCAGCTGTGAAGTAAACTAGCCATGAAAAAGCAAAAATTCTCTTACTATTGCCGTTCGGATTCGGCGTCAAACTGTGTTAGGTCCCTTTCTCCTGTGCGAAAAAAATTATAAGCACACACGCCAAGAAATTGAGAGAAGTTTGGCCCTGCCCCTCCTGGAGGTGCTGTTTGAGCCAATTTTACTTTTACTTTACAGGGTAGGGATGTAGTTGATTTGTAGACAGCTTACAAAAATTGTTTGTAACCATCCTATGATGATATATTGTGGTGAGTTCTGCAGCTGAGCGGGAATGATTTTGCCTGGTCCCGGGGACTTATACGGCTTAAAAGGTTTAACGGCCCACTTTATCGATGGGTACTTCAGAATATGAGCAGCCGGGAAAATGTGTATCTAATAAAAGTATAAAGGATTCAAAACTGGATTCACCCCAGGTTCCATCAGCGATTTGTAGCTGACCTAGGGGGGTACGCGATTCCGACAGAATTTTAAGAAGATTGACCATACATTATCAACAGTATTATTCTTAATTAGTTTAAGTGTTTTAAGAACGAATCGGACAGTATTTATTCAGCATGAATTTATAGTTCAGACCCCCTGCGTACGCCCTTGGCAAAGTACACAAACCATTTCAGATACGTTGTTGGTGACTATGGCAATAATAATTTTGAAAGCAGATTATGTCTACACCTTCAACTGTGGCAAATCATTCTTTATCCTGTCTGGCTTAGCCTTTCAACTCAGAAATCGCATTCATGTTGCGTTTTTTTTATGACGGGCACTTTCTAGCTTATGTGAGAATGTACGACCCATACTATTTGTTAGTCTATTCCAGTGGCTGACATCAAGTTCATAAAAATATCTGCCATAATTGCAGCTAAGTCAGCAAATGTTGACTACCATGACTAACCTCTTTCTCCCTTCCTGCTCTCGCCCGGCTGTCATTCGTTTCGCAGCGTGCCACTTTCCTCATTGTTGTTGGTGTTGTCTAGCCGCATTTTCTTTTCTGTTGCCCTTTTCCTTTGGTTAAATATGAAATGAAAGGATTCACAAAAGCCAACATAGGATGTAAAGTTTTATGCGTTGCCAGCGATGTTTGGTGCAGAGTGGATGACGCCATGTGAATGTGAGTTGAAGCACTTAGTTTTATGATTTCACATTCTGAGATGCTGTTCAATGTGGCAGAATTAAATGCGCAAAGAATGGTATGAAAGCAAACTACCGTATTTAGATGGTGAAGTCAGTCTTAACTACTTTAGATATCTTGAGTACAGTTTACTTACTTCAATTTAGACTCATTTAGATTGCATTCAATGTGCATCACGAAATGCAAATCAAAATTGTGTGCAATAAAAGTCACTCACAATTTGTAAACTAAACGAAGCATGTACAAATGTTCCTCTTACATCCGGTCTCCAGTTCATTGGACGAGAGCAAAACACTTGACTCTGTGTTGTTGTCTTTTGGCCGTTTATTTGGCGCCAACTCGCAGAAGGCATTTAAATATCTCTCAAGCATTCCTTAATTTTTGTTTTCTTTGCCCGCCTCTTGGCACTTTGCTGCATTTCGTTTTTGAAATCAACCAAACTTTGCTTTTAGTTTTTTCAGCAAATTGCGTCTGAATTTCATTTGCTTTGTTTGTCATGGTTCCCTTTTTGCTTCATTTGGCAAGTTTTGAAATAATTTCTCTGAAGCAATGTTGCAGTCAGTTCATAGTTTTAAAGAAACAACTGCGGTTAAGGGTACATGATTCAAAACAGTTACTGAAAATAAATCAAAAGACATTAAAATAAATTCATACATTTTAGAATCTACTGAACTGTAACAGTTTTATATCAAATTAGGTCATGCATTTGAATTGACAGGAGGTGCCTATCAAAACTACAAGACACTCTTAAACTCTTATCTTTGAAGGCTATCAAAATATTGGCTTAAATTATGCTCTGAGAAAATTCTCAGATCTCAATAGTATAACCTTCCTTAAAACTCCAAGTTTTGTCTATAAATGACGAGAAATATGATCATATCAATCTTACGCCCACTTACCCAACTGTTTTTCCTTTTTGTTGGAGACAAATAAAGTGAAGCGTTCAATTGTTTGCAGTTCTCTACAAATTTCATTTACATAAAAGCATTTGGATTATTGTTCCATTGAATGGTTCATTAGCCATTGACTTTATTTGTGTGTAAATTGTCATCAACAATTTTAATACACATATTTTGCCACCACATTGACCCACTTCTCACCATCTACCACTTCTCATTACATGTCAACAAATGTTGCAATATTTTTTTTGCGGTTAAATTTGGTTGACTGGGCTTTAATTGCAAAGTAATACGGAAATTCGTTGTTATTTGTTAACTTTATTAATTAAACTAGTAGTCAATCCACTCCAATGACCACTCGAAAACCGCACTCGCTCTGCACTCGGTCCAAACCATACGCACATCCTGTTCACACTTCCTGGGCATGGGTTCATTGAATGTTATCTGAGCATCCGCTTGTGTTTAGTTTCCACTTTCACTTCGTGCTATGGCAACTGAAAGTGTTTATCATTAGCATCGCTTGACTTGCCAGAGGAGTTTCTGCTCATTTGCGTAGTCATACACAATTAATTAGAAGCTCCGATTTGGCAAGCGAAAACTGAAACTAAACGGTAATTTCTTGTCCGTCTGCACTGGAGCTCCTTATTCATTTTCGTTATTCATGGCATGGTACACTTCCGCTCACCTGAAGAGATTCAATTCTTTGAAAAACCAACTGACAAAGTGTCTTAAGAACTGAACTTTGTGAAGAATAATAAATCGGTAATGAAACAGGAGACTCGCATACTTATAAAAGGTAAGAAGTAAGGAATTCTAGCATATTAGTATGATTTTCTGGGGCACACCAAATTGGTATTTATCTAGCGATTTGAGGCGTGGATTATGGACTATGACAATCTCTATGCTATCTCAAAGCTTTCTCGGCGAAAATTGGCAAATGTACTCGGATAAAAAATATCAGAAGAACGATAAGAATGAAAATTCTTGATCAACGAACGAATTTTTTGATTCAAGTATGGAATTGTTATACCGAATTTTCTCCGCTCAGCTACCTATCCTTACACTCAAGGAAAAAAATAGAGAATTTCACTCTTGAATCAAGACCATTCGTTCTTAAAAGTACGGTAAAAGTGAAAATTCTTGATCCAAGAGCGAAGTTCTTGATCCAAGAGTGAATTTTTGATCCCGACCTTCCTGATATGAATAATTCTTGATTCAAGAGTTTCAATACTTGATCCAACTACGAATAAGTCTCAAAAAAAAAAACTTATAAAGATTATTTGTTTTTCTAGGACTGGAACTCGGTACCTCGAAAGACTGAAACACACACAGGCGACGGGCAGCTTAGCCCACTCGACTATCTTCCATTAGCTAAATCACGAAATCACACTTATAAATAAACGCAGTTGCCTTTCGTACGCATCGCATAACGACAAACTGCGCATGCGCTCTCTCTCTCTGCGAGAGCGACTCCAACGCTATTCTCTTAATGTTAAGTTGCCCTCACTCCCCTTGCCTATTAAAAACCAAATTTAAAACGTTTTAGAACAAATTTTTCTCGATTCCAAGAGCGAAATTCTTGAAAATTCAAGAACAAATAATTTTTTTTCAAGAGCGTTCGTACTTAAATTATTCGTTCTAGATTTTTCTCAGTGAACACCCCTCGCTTATAAAAAATCAAATTAGGAAAGAACTAAACTCGATTTCAAGAACAAATTTTTCTAAAATTCAAGACCAATGACACTGATTTGTCTGATCAAACTGCGGATAAGCTGTCAATAAAAATCAAAAACTAAGACAGTATAAATCCAAGGCAGCAAATAGTCCAAAACCGATATCTTAGATTCCGATCAGTACAGGGTTTTTTAAGGTATTCTGAATCAAATTCTTAAAAAGTATGACCTCCATAACATGAACCCTCTTTTTGAAAAAGTTCTGAACAAAAAAATCCTATATCATTTCCTTTGTTCAGTTGCTCTGACGACTGTCCCGGAGTTTTCATGGAAGATCAACTTCTAGCCCATCATCAAGGACACAGGTATCTGGGAGTGGACCTTGACAGGCGCCTGACTTTTGGCTTGCACATAGACCAGCTCTCAAGGTCGCTGTATAGAAGAGCTGCTCAATAGGGATGGCTGCTAAAAAGAACTAAATTGTCATTAAAGAACAGGGTACATATATACAAGGCAATCTTTGCACCCTGAGGGAGATGTGGCCTGTTAGTATTTGGTATTGCAGCTACGATGCATCTGCACAAGATACGTGTCCTTCAAGTCAAAGTACTGCGCAGACTATCGGGAGCGCCCTGGTACATGTGCTCAAGAAATAATTGTTAAACAATCTGCGGACTACATTGACAGACTCAGAGGACACCCAAATCGGCTAGCAAGTCAACTACTTCGCAGAAGGATAAATGGTGTCAGAGCCAGCAGAAAACTTTTGAGAATCTCCCCTTGGCAACTTTCAAGTCGACGTATCTGAAGCTGCCATAACATCTAACACATTAAACTTTTCCAGTACATCGTAAGTTGCTCTTAAGGCAAGGTGATGATTTGCGATTATTTGAGCTAGATCTAATCTATTGTTGCTGGTCCCACTGCGGCATTTTGACTATTTGTTAGCGAAACGGTGGAAAAACGGTTGATACAGCCACACCAGCATGTTGCTCAAAACAGAGTGGCCATTCGTTGAGAAAAAACGATAGCTCAAAGCAAATAGCAGCTAAAGTCACTGAATACAGATTAAATGAACTGCGTGAATTGTCACTGAACAAGAAAGTGAACAAGACACTGAGCAAAAGGTTCCAAACAAGTCACAGAGCAAGATTGACTGAACAAATCAATGAGCGAGAGATACTGAACTAGAGTGACTGAACAAGTCGCACTGAACCAGACCCGCTGAAACAAAGAGCACAATCACTTGTGCAGTTTAGTAACAACTCATTTTTGTTCACCCAACACTAGTTGGTTCCAAGGATCAGAATTTTTATGCAGCCGAAAAAATTGGATGCGTCTATTTAAAGAGTGATTTTTTAGCAGCTTTCGGATTTGCAGAAAATTCAGAAAAATGTATGAAGTCTTTATTTGAGTCGATAGAACGATCTACATATTTTAATGTGTAAAGATGATTTCATGTAAATGTTGACCGCGGCTGCGCCTCAAATGGTTCATACGCTGGGTCCAATTTTGGCATACTCTCTCCAACATATCGGCCGGTATGTTACAAATAAATTCTTCAATATTGGATTCTAGTGCATCAACTGTTGCGGGCTTGTCGCTATAGACATGAGCCTTAACATAGCCCCACAAAAAATAGTCTAAGTGCGTTATATCGAACGATCTAGGCGGCCAATTGACCGGCCCCAAACGTGAAATACACTGTTCATCAACTTCGCCTCTCAATCGGGCCCCTGTTTCGCGCGCTGTGTGGCATGTGGCACCGTCTTGCTTAAACTATATGTTCGCCAAGTCTGTGCCGAAATTTTTATACCCTTGCAAATGCTGTTTTTAAAAATGTCACAGTTTAAGAATGCTTACATAAAAATCAAAAATTTTTCTAACTAAAGCCCATTTTTCGACAGTTAAACTTCTGATTTCGATCAAATTTCGGTAAATTTCCGACCGATGGCAGCCTTCATCCGATTTCCACCAAATATTGCGAAACTGTTTGAAAGCATATAAAATTATTAATCAGCGAGTTTAAGGACGCTAACATTAAAAACAAAAAAAATGTCTTACTAAGACCCATTTTCGACCGATCGCACAGTGGGCGAAATGATCAATTTAGCGAAACAAAATTAATATCTTCCAAAGTAAATGAGATAGTAATCGCAATCAGTTTTTTTTCTTCTTAAAGGTAGGAATAAAATCAATATAAAGCATTTAAAAATAAGAAAGAAAGTCGGTCAAGCCGGACTATAACATACTCTGTACCCATACACTCGCATTTGCTCAGGAGTCAAACGGCCAGTTAACAGCTCGCGCAAAACGCGGTGCGCTCTCTAAGTTTCTCTCTCTCTCTCTCTTTCTCTCTCGCACTAAGATTGCCTGTGTTGAACGGTTAGGGTATGTTGCTGTGGTTATTGGTGGGGGGTGGGTTGGGTTATAACTTGAGTATCGTTCATCCGATCTTTATTATTCCTTCAGCAAATCGATAAATAATTTTGTTTACAAGGTACCTCTGGAAGGAACGAACGATCTATCTTCAAAACTGTAGGAGATTTGCCGTTTTTTCCAAATTGCGGGGGCGGGAGGGGGCGTGGCAAAAATTTAAAATAAACTTGATCTGGCTGCAAGTATAAGAAATATATGTCCCATACATGTCAAACCTCTATCTCTTACCATCTCTGAGATCTCTTCCTTCATACGGACGGACGGACAGACGGACAGACGGACAGACGGACGGACGGACAGCCGGACAGACGGACATGGCTATATCGACTCGGCTGTTGATGCTGATCAAGAATATATATACTTTATAGGGTCGGAAACGATTCCTTCTCTCTGTTACATACTTTAGCACAAACTTAATATACTCTATGTACCTTCGGTACAGAGTATAAAAAGTGTGACTGTTTTAGCGACCTTAAGATTTCAATCATAGAACTTTTTAGCGGGCTCTAGGTCTATTAGTTATGATTTTCATCATAACATTTTCTCAAACAAGACATGCACAACACCACAAAGGAGGCTGGTTGATCGTATAGCTATTTCACAAACTACCACAGTTTGATCATCAGCGATCTTTTGCCCAACTTCAATGAGCTTCCAGACGCTACCTCATGCCAGAACTGCTAAGATCGCTTGGTTTTTAATACATTTTTTTTTATTTTTTAAACTTAAAAACAAAACATTTTTTTTTAAATTTTAGAAAGATTGCCCAAGTTTTTTAAAGTTTTAAATATAAGAAACAAAAAAAAAAAATTTTAATAACATTTTTTTTCAGATTTTAAATTTAAGTTTGATTTTTTTTAAATTTTTTCGGTAGGTACACTTACATTTTGAGCCAAATCTCGAGTCAGAAACGTTAGATGGAGTCAAGCAAAATATGAATCGAAAGGTTAAGGTAAAGTAGTTTGAATAGAAACAGCAAAAATATTTGATATCTTATTTCAAATAAAACCGCTCGAAATTTTTATTTTAAACATTTAGAAAAAATATTAAAAAAATGGAATAAAATTATTTCATTTTTCTTCTTAAGAATCGCACTTTTTTGAAGAAAATAAGGTATAAATAAAGAAAAATTATGGATAAACACCGAATTGATATTCGATGATCACAATACATGGTAGGCGATTTGAACAAGCCCATTGGTAAAATCTCGCAATTATTTTCAGATTTCAATACGTTACAGCTTACTTTAGGTATTGTTATATAAAACTGTATCAAAAAATAGTTTTCCAAAGCCAAAAAATTCTTTGTGGGATATCTTCGTTGAGCCAAACTAAAAATAGCTTTTGTTTTGATGCTGACACTGCGCCTAAAAAGTTCAACAAATGCAAGGGTAGCACATATTAGCAGGGTTTATTGGAAATTATAAAACAACAAGAACTCAAACTGACAAAAAAAATTTAAAGGCGACTTGAACATGTGTGAACATTTTTAGTTTTGCTCCACGAAAGACAAGTGTAGACTACTAAGTTCAGGTTGTTAATACGCGTTACTTTCACTACGTCTTACAAGTAATACATTTATGGACGGGTTTACACTTACACTTACATTGATTTTTTGCTTAATTCATACCTTTATATTAATACATAACCAAGTTTTTTTGTAAAACAAAGAGAACTTTATATCTCACAGCTAAATTAACAAAATCTGAAATAATTCGGGAATTAATTGAAAATCCCTTGCCAAAACATATGTTGTGTTTGATAGCTCACAGCTGTTCAGCTATATATCGGAATGCTTTGAGATAAACTTTTATAAGCTAATCAAAGTATCGGTAGTCGATAAATAAAAAAAAATTAACGCTTTTTCAAACTTAAAAAATTGAATTTCGACTCGCTAGAATGGCCGTTTGGTCCATTTTGGCTCGGTCCTATGGCAAATTTAAGATATAGTCACCCGATGTCGATCAACTTATTCACATTAATTTGAAAGCGTTTAATATTAATAATCACCAACCTTAAGAACGATTTACTTAACAAAAAAAAGGTTCTTTCACTAAGACACATTTTCCGACTGAGCGGTCCTGGCAGCTATAAGATATGTATAGTCATCTGATTTTAAACAATATTTGCAATTCTGTTAAAAGCATATAATATTAATAATGGCCGTGTTCGAGGATGCTTCCATTGAAAACAAAAAAGTTTTTCTCACTGAGACCCATTTTACGACCGATCCTATGACAGCTATAAGATATAGTCATCCGATCTTTACCAAAATTTGCAAATCTGTTTGAAAGCACATAATATTAATAATGGACAAGTTTAGGGACGCTAATATTGAAAACAAAAAAGGTTTTCTCACTAAGGCCCACTTTTTGACAGATGGTTCCGATGGCTTATAGTTTATGGGGTTGAAAATGAACTGCTGGGCAAAAGTATAATACCCATTGCAAGGGTATAAAAAGTTTGTAATCATTGCACGGTAGCGCTCTCCATTCGCAGCTATGCCTTAGGTTTTATACCCAAATTTCGAGACTGGGGACAAACTAGCTCAAATAGGTAACACCTTCGAGCTCCTTTCAGAGAAGAGTATGATAGGGATGCCTATGGCAACAAGTAAGCTTCACACAAAAGCTGAAACACTCCGTCTCGCTACGGATGGCTGGAAAGTACTTTCCTCCAGTGCTGTTTCGAGACTTACGTGGCCTACATTCAACATTAAACGTACAAACACACTTTTACGTCACAGAAGGGAATACATTTCACTTCTGGAGGGGACCCTCACGGATCACTGTCTTATTGGCAGACACGCTGCATGCCTAGGCGTCACGTACCTTGACTTCAATAGAAGATGCAGATATGAAGAAGAGGAGGAAACAGAACAATACCTTCTCTGCCACTGCCCCGCTTTAAGTTGAAGGAGACTTAGGACACTTGCTCAACCTCTCCTACTCAACCTCTCGGAGATATCCGGGCTAGAGATCCCAGCTCTACTAAAATTTATTCTGTCCACACAATGGTTCAGTACAGAGGAACCCCCAGTGTGAGTGTAAGTAACTAAAGAACTACCAGCTGTTGACGATTTTTCAATTGTTCGGCTACTTATTTAGCATTGATAAATGACCAAAACTTTAAAAAGTTTTCAAACATTAAGTTGAATTATTATTTCTTTCAAGAGGTGAAAAGTTGCTCCAAGTCATAAAACATGACCAGAGCGAGACAAAGTGGCTGGAAAATGTACAATGGATTTGTCAAGTGCAAGTGAAAACTCACAGTCTGTCGAGGTCAGAAAAAAGCTGAGTAGCTCTCTGACAGACAAGCAAAAGTTAAAAATGTGCAACCACAAGTACCCGTTCCAGTTTAATCCTGTATTTAAGTATCGTAGTTCTTGGGAATACTTTTATTTCTCATCTTTGACTCTCTTGTTGCCGCAGTAAAATATGAAAAATCGAAAAAATCGAAAAAATATTCTCCCGTCATTTCTGTTGACATTTCTCACTTCCACTTTTTCAGCTTGTACTCGTTTTGATTTTAAATTTCCTCCATTTTTTTGGGGATGCCATTTTTGGGGTGTGTTTTTTTATCTTTTAATTGAAGCCACTCGGCGATTTTAACGAATTTATTGATTCTCTTCGACCACCAAGCTGGCTGAGTGTGGGATGAATGTGAAATGTGTGTAACATATTTTATTCACGCCTCGCTGGGCACTCACTGAACAATTTGTTAGTGAGAAGCACCGAGCACAGCTTAATTCACAGATAAAATATCAGCTGGATTGTTTCAATAAGTCAAAGCTTAAGGGGCGGGAGGGGGAGAAATACTGTCAACATATGCAAATAATCAAGCCTTTGAAATATTAACCCACAACTACAAGTGCATTCCAAGTGCTCCTTCCCTCTAATCTTGGCCCATAAATCATGCAACACCTTCGACACAATTGAGCGTCGTCATACAACGTGATACTGAAGCAGTTGCAACATGACTCAGCTCCTTCAACCTCCCCCCCCAGCAGACCCCTGATCCCCATTTAACCTCTCTGCAGCAGTTGAGATATTCATGTTCTCAGTCATGTTAAAAGCATCGCGACATTAGCATCTCAAATAGGGGGGAAACCTTCAAATTGATGTGACTCCACAAGAAAGATAATAAAGAAGGGGATGGAAAAGACTAGAACAATTCATGCATTTGGGTCAGAACAGTGTCGAAGACATGCCAAGCAGATAAAACATAAACCAAACTCAAAATGGGTTGACGGAAGTTCCGTTTTCTTTTGGCACAGTTGAGAGCATGCGTGGTTCCCCCTCCCAATGTGCAAATTTGCATTTTTCTTACCCAAATGTAAAACACCATGAAATATTTATTAGAGTACCAAAATGTGAGAGAATAGCGTTTGGGCAACTTGGTAATTGTAGTTCAAATGGATTTGAGCCAAGTGAATTGTTATAGCTACAGAATCCACCTTTAGAAAGTTCAAGGATTCAACCTTGACCGGCAAGCTTATTTAAAAGTCTAAACGCATAAGCAAAACGAGAACTTGAAGCATTTTCAAACGAGATAAATATGCGGTTATCTCAGGGGGAAGAACAAGACGGGGAAAACGGTTCGTATGAGGAATTGAAGTTCAAAGAATTTTATGTTGTGGCTAGAATTTTAAAAAACAAGGTAAGATCCTTTGACTGACATTGCTGCAGCCGGTGCAAAGTTATGAAACAAGTTATAAAGCAAACTTTAAACCAAAACTGTCCGGCAAGACAAATTTGATGCTTTACGACAGGATCAAAACTCCTGACCGAAAGACTTTCATTACGATTAACGTTCAATCGAAATTCATGCAGTTCTATCGATATAATACTGATAAGTTTTTAACAATATTGAGAAAAAACGAAAACGACAGTTTAAAAATGCTGACTTTGAAATATCAGACACTAAAATCTGAATTTTATTTAACTTCCTACCAGGGCTTAATCGCGAAACGATTTTCGGTTTCGGTTCCGGTACGTCCCGAAATGAATGTTTCGGTTAAAGGTTCTAATTTGGTTTTCAATTAATTTTGGGTTTTCGGTTTCGATTTTCTGGGTACCGTAGATTTTTATTTCGGTATACCGGTACGTACCAGTATGTCCACGTCTTATGTAACTAATATATCATTCTTGTGATTTGCTCGAGGTAACATTTGCATTCAGTGTGGTTGAGTCCATACAACTTTTAAGAGGACTCATTACAAATTTATCGCCTGCGTAGCTGGAAAAGAAAGCACGACTTTGTAGAGGATTCTGACCACTAGTTAAGTATGTTTTAATGGTTTCAATCACGCTTAAGTGCGTGAAAAGTCTTAATGAAAACCAGTAACTGTTTTGCCAGAGATCCAGTGTATCCAAATGGAATAAAAATCACCCAAAACAAGATTTTCGGTTGAAGTTTAGTTGTGGCCACCTTCGCTGGTTCTAATATGCGTATTTCGTGAACTGAGTCCCACACTTTCCGGTGCAGAAGAAAGTCATTATCTGCAGCCCCATAACTGGAGCAAATGTTTAAGATGTCTTCTGCCAGCAAATATCTTAGCATCTTGTATGTAGAGCTCCAACTCGTTACCAAATCTACGATGCGCTCTGCAAAAGTAAAATAAACCGAAACTTTACCGGTAACAACGTTTCGGTTTCGTTCCGGTGCTATCGGTTCCATTAATAACGGTGAACGGTTTTCGGTTCTCAAGAAAAAATTTGTATCGGTTCCGGTACTTCATTTGAAATATTATATTTCGGTTAACGGTTCCGGTACCGGTTCCGGTATTAAGCCCTGATTCCTACCAATCGTCATCAGATTTCGAGCAAGTTTTTACGAATCTGTTTGAAAGCATTTAACGATCAGCGAGTACAAGAACGATAAACTTGAAATCAAAAAGTTTTTCTCACTAAGAACCATTTTCCAAACGATCGGTCCTACATATATTAGTCATAAGATATAGTCATCCGATTTTGATCAAATTTTGCAAATCTATGTAGATAGATGGCTTGTGCCCTCTAGAGATATTGAGTAATCAAGATTATTTATCGATTTGCCGGAAAAATGATTAAGGTCGGATGAACTATAATCAAATTATGACTAATAGAACGTTAATTCCCCCACCCAGGCAGAAGTGGCGTCATC
>JBAMBO010003615.1:0-25594 GCA_037044535.1 Lordiphosa magnipectinata
AACCATTTGAGGCGCAGCCGCGGTCAACATTTACATGAAATCATCTTTTAAACATTAAAATATATAGATCGTTCTATCGACTCAAATAAAGACTTCAAACATTTTTCTGAATTTTATGTATTTTTTTAATCAAATCCGAAAGCTGCTAAAAAATCACTCTTTAAATAGACGCATCCAATTTTTTCGGCTGCATAAAAATTCTGATCCTTGGAACCAACTAGTGTTGGGTGAACAAAAATGAGTTGTTACTAAACTGCACAAGTGATTGTGCTCTTTGTTTCAGCGGGTCTGGTTCAGTGCGACTTGTTCAGTCACTCTAGTTCAGTATCTCTCGCTCATTGATTTGTTCAGTCAATCTTGCTCTGTGACTTGTTTGGAACCTTTTGCTCAGTGTCTTGTTCACTTTCTTGTTCAGTGACAATTCACGCAGTTCATTTAATCTGTATTCAGTGACTTTAGCTGCTATTTGCTTTGAGCTATCGTTTTTTCTCAACGAATGGCCACTCTGTTTTGAGCAACATGCTGGTGTGGCTGTATCAACCGTTTTTCACCATGTTTCGCTAACAAATAGTCAAAATGCCGCAGTGGGACCAGCAACAATAGATTAGATCTAGCTCAAATAATCGCAAATCATCACCTTGCCTTAAGAGCAACTTACGATGTACTGGAAAAGTTTAATGTGTTAGATGTTATGGCAGCTTCAGATACGTCGACTTGAAAGTTGCCAAGGGGAGATTCTCAAAAGTTTTCTGCTGGCTCTGACACCATTTATCCTTCTGCGAAGTAGTTGACTTGCTAGCCGATTTGGGTGTCCTCTGAGTCTGTCAATGTAGTCCGCAGATTGTTTAACAATTATTTCTTGAGCACATGTACCAGGGCGCTCCCGATAGTCTGCGCAGTACTTTGACTTGAAGGACACGTATCTTGTGCAGATGCATCGTAGCTGCAATACCAAATACTAACAGGCCACATCTCCCTCAGGGTGCAAAGATTGCCTTGTATATATGTACCCTGTTCTTTAATGACAATTTAGTTCTTTTTAGCAGCCATCCCTATTGAGCAGCTCTTCTATACAGCGACCTTGAGAGCTGGTCTATGTGCAAGCCAAAAGTCAGGCGCCTGTCAAGGTCCACTCCCAGATACCTGTGTCCTTGATGATGGGCTAGAAGTTGATCTTCCATGAAAACTCCGGGACAGTCGTCAGAGCAACTGAACAAAGGAAATGATATAGGATTTTTTTGTTCAGAACTTTTTCAAAAAGAGGGTTCATGTTATGGAGGTCATACTTTTTAAGAATTTGATTCAGAATACCTTAAAAAACCCTGTACTGATCGGAATCTAAGATATCGGTTTTGGACTATTTGCTGCCTTGGATTTATACTGTCTTAGTTTTTGATTTTTATTGACAGCTTATCCGCAGTTTGATCAGACAAATCAGTGTCATTGGTCTTGAATTTTAGAAAAATTTGTTCTTGAAATCGAGTTTAGTTCTTTCCTAATTTGATTTTTTATAAGCGAGGGGTGTTCACTGAGAAAAATCTAGAACGAATAATTTAAGTACGAACGCTCTTGAAAAAAAATTATTTGTTCTTGAATTTTCAAGAATTTCGCTCTTGGAATCGAGAAAAATTTGTTCTAAAACGTTTTAAATTTGGTTTTTAATAGGCAAGGGGAGTGAGGGCAACTTAACATTAAGAGAATAGCGTTGGAGTCGCTCTCGCAGAGAGAGAGAGCGCGTGCGCAGTTTGTCGTTAAATCGCCGAATGCGTAATCGAAAGGCAACTGCGTTTATTTATAAGCGTGATTTCGTGATTTAGCTAATGGAAGATAGTCGAGTGGGCTAAGCTGGCCCGTCGCCTGTGTGTGTTTCAGTCTTTCGAGGTACCGAGTTCCAGTCCTAGAAAAACAAATAATCTTTATAAGTTTTTTTTTTTGAGACTTATTCGTAGTTGGATCAAGTATTGAAACTCTTGAATCAAGAATTATTCATATCAGGAAGGTCGGGATCAAAAATTCACTCTTGGATCAAGAACTTCGCTCTTGGATCAAGAATTTTCACTTTTACCGTACTTTTAAGAACGAATGGTCTTGATTCAAGAGTGAAATTCTCTATTTTTTTCCTTGAGTGTAAGGATAGGTAGCTGAGCGGAGAAAATTCGGTATAACAATTCCATACTTGAATCAAAAAATTCGTTCGTTGATCAAGAATTTTCATTCTTATCGTTCTTCTGATATTTTTTATCCGAGTACATTTGCCAATTTTCGCCGAGAAAGCTTTGAGATAGCATAGAGATTGTCATAGTCCATAATCCACGCCTCAAATCGCTAGATAAATACCAATTTGGTGTGCCCCAGAAAATCATACTAATATGCTAGAATTCCTTACTTCTTACCTTTTATAAGTATGCGAGTCTCCTGTTTCATTACCGATTTATTATTCTTCACAAAGTTCAGTTCTTAAGACACTTTGTCAGTTGGTTTTTCAAAGAATTGAATCTCTTCAGGTGAGCGGAAGTGTACCATGCCATGAATAACGAAAATGAATAAGGAGCTCCAGTGCAGACGGACAAGAAATTACCGTTTAGTTTCAGTTTTCGCTTGCCAAATCGGAGCTTCTAATTAATTGTGTATGACTACGCAAATGAGCAGAAACTCCTCTGGCAAGTCAAGCGATGCTAATGATAAACACTTTCAGTTGCCATAGCACGAAGTGAAAGTGGAAACTAAACACAAGCGGATGCTCAGATAACATTCAATGAACCCATGCCCAGGAAGTGTGAACAGGATGTGCGTATGGTTTGGACCGAGTGCAGAGCGAGTGCGGTTTTCGAGTGGTCATTGGAGTGGATTGACTACTAGTTTAATTAATAAAGTTAACAAATAACAACGAATTTCCGTATTACTTTGCAATTAAAGCCCAGTCAACCAAATTTAACCGCAAAAAAAATATTGCAACATTTGTTGACATGTAATGAGAAGTGGTAGATGGTGAGAAGTGGGTCAATGTGGTGGCAAAATATGTGTATTAAAATTGTTGATGACAATTTACACACAAATAAAGTCAATGGCTAATGAACCATTCAATGGAACAATAATCCAAATGCTTTTATGTAAATGAAATTTGTAGAGAACTGCAAACAATTGAACGCTTCACTTTATTTGTCTCCAACAAAAAGGAAAAACAGTTGGGTAAGTGGGCGTAAGATTGATATGATCATATTTCTCGTCATTTATAGACAAAACTTGGAGTTTTAAGGAAGGTTATACTATTGAGATCTGAGAATTTTCTCAGAGCATAATTTAAGCCAATATTTTGATAGCCTTCAAAGATAAGAGTTTAAGAGTGTCTTGTAGTTTTGATAGGCACCTCCTGTCAATTCAAATGCATGACCTAATTTGATATAAAACTGTTACAGTTCAGTAGATTCTAAAATGTATGAATTTATTTTAATGTCTTTTGATTTATTTTCAGTAACTGTTTTGAATCATGTACCCTTAACCGCAGTTGTTTCTTTAAAACTATGAACTGACTGCAACATTGCTTCAGAGAAATTATTTCAAAACTTGCCAAATGAAGCAAAAAGGGAACCATGACAAACAAAGCAAATGAAATTCAGACGCAATTTGCTGAAAAAACTAAAAGCAAAGTTTGGTTGATTTCAAAAACGAAATGCAGCAAAGTGCCAAGAGGCGGGCAAAGAAAACAAAAATTAAGGAATGCTTGAGAGATATTTAAATGCCTTCTGCGAGTTGGCGCCAAATAAACGGCCAAAAGACAACAACACAGAGTCAAGTGTTTTGCTCTCGTCCAATGAACTGGAGACCGGATGTAAGAGGAACATTTGTACATGCTTCGTTTAGTTTACAAATTGTGAGTGACTTTTATTGCACACAATTTTGATTTGCATTTCGTGATGCACATTGAATGCAATCTAAATGAGTCTAAATTGAAGTAAGTAAACTGTACTCAAGATATCTAAAGTAGTTAAGACTGACTTCACCATCTAAATACGGTAGTTTGCTTTCATACCATTCTTTGCGCATTTAATTCTGCCACATTGAACAGCATCTCAGAATGTGAAATCATAAAACTAAGTGCTTCAACTCACATTCACATGGCGTCATCCACTCTGCACCAAACATCGCTGGCAACGCATAAAACTTTACATCCTATGTTGGCTTTTGTGAATCCTTTCATTTCATATTTAACCAAAGGAAAAGGGCAACAGAAAAGAAAATGCGGCTAGACAACACCAACAACAATGAGGAAAGTGGCACGCTGCGAAACGAATGACAGCCGGGCGAGAGCAGGAAGGGAGAAAGAGGTTAGTCATGGTAGTCAACATTTGCTGACTTAGCTGCAATTATGGCAGATATTTTTATGAACTTGATGTCAGCCACTGGAATAGACTAACAAATAGTATGGGTCGTACATTCTCACATAAGCTAGAAAGTGCCCGTCATAAAAAAAACGCAACATGAATGCGATTTCTGAGTTGAAAGGCTAAGCCAGACAGGATAAAGAATGATTTGCCACAGTTGAAGGTGTAGACATAATCTGCTTTCAAAATTATTATTGCCATAGTCACCAACAACGTATCTGAAATGGTTTGTGTACTTTGCCAAGGGCGTACGCAGGGGGTCTGAACTATAAATTCATGCTGAATAAATACTGTCCGATTCGTTCTTAAAACACTTAAACTAATTAAGAATAATACTGTTGATAATGTATGGTCAATCTTCTTAAAATTCTGTCGGAATCGCGTACCCCCCTAGGTCAGCTACAAATCGCTGATGGAACCTGGGGTGAATCCAGTTTTGAATCCTTTATACTTTTATTAGATACACATTTTCCCGGCTGCTCATATTCTGAAGTACCCATCGATAAAGTGGGCCGTTAAACCTTTTAAGCCGTATAAGTCCCCGGGACCAGGCAAAATCATTCCCGCTCAGCTGCAGAACTCACCACAATATATCATCATAGGATGGTTACAAACAATTTTTGTAAGCTGTCTACAAATCAACTACATCCCTACCCTGTAAAGTAAAAGTAAAATTGGCTCAAACAGCACCTCCAGGAGGGGCAGGGCCAAACTTCTCTCAATTTCTTGGCGTGTGTGCTTATAATTTTTTTCGCACAGGAGAAAGGGACCTAACACAGTTTGACGCCGAATCCGAACGGCAATAGTAAGAGAATTTTTGCTTTTTCATGGCTAGTTTACTTCACAGCTGGCGCCAGTAGCTGGTGAAGGTGATCGGGTGTGTAAAAGCCTTTTTCAAAAGAAAGAAAAAACTTTTACTATTAGATGCTCCGAGGCGGGATCGAACCCACAACCTCACGCACCAGTAGCCACACATACTACTGGTACGCCACGCCCGACCACCACTCTTCATAAAGTACAACGAAAATTAATTTCAAACGAAAAATGTTAACTTATTTGTGCAGTATAAGTCTTCACTGACATTTTTTATGAGATCATTTATTTGAAATTTATTCTAATATTGGATTATACTTCCAATTCTCTTATATATACCCTTGAAGAGCATGATACAAAAAATTGAAGGTAGTGCAAGCGTCGCTTCTCAAATCAAAAATTCCATTGTGACGTCACAAACTCACAATTTTGTTGTTTTTGACATTTATCAAAATGTGAGCTGCGCTAACCAAAATGAAAATGAATTGAAATTATATCAACAATTATATTAAATCAAAATAAAATTCAACGAGACGGTCAAGCTAACTTCGTCTGTGCCGAAGTTTTTATACCTGCTGTTTTTGAAATGTCAGAGTATAAGAACGCTACATTTATAAAGACTCGTGCACAATTTTATCCCAAAGCCAAATCTATCCAGTTCCTTCCATTTAGCAGCGTGTGACATTCATCCTCAGTCAGCCTTAAATTTTCCCGGGTAGGCCATTCTCAGCTCCGGTAGTATTGGGCATCTGCCCAAAAAGTGTTGTGTGTCTTCACGTTCTCTCAAGTTGCACAATGTGCATAAACTGTTTTCGTTCTGGTGGTGAGTTCTGTAGCTAAGCTGGAGCATTTCCACTCGAGCCTTAAAAATGTGTGAAATCATATAAGTTCCAATAGCATCTTGAATGAAGTTATTTTCAGAAATGTTGTAACACAACTTTGAGTACGTGTTCCTCGTGGCGCTCTGTCTCGCTTCTGTTTCCCATCTTTGCCGAATGAACATTCTCTACTTTGTGTTAGCCTGTTCTGTTGCTAAACACTTATATAAATAACTTTTCATTTGGAAAAAAACAAAAAAAAAACAATAAGATAGTCGGTCAAGCCCGTCTGTAATATACTTTGTAACTGCAGTAGCTGCTTGAAGCAGCGCTGCTGGTAGATGGCTGTATCGACTCGGATGTAGATGCTAATCAAGAATATATGTATTGTATAGGGTCGGAAAGGATTCCTTCTTCCAGTTACCTACTTTTGCACAAACTTAATATACTCTATGTTCCTTTGGTACAAAGTATAAAAATTTAGTATTTAATTGGACTATGCACACTCCCTACCGCTCCCACAATGGAAAATAGAAAAAAAGATCCCACAATATTTAAGATATCGATCTCAAATTTTAAGCTCACATTTATGTTCGCAATATGTAGTAATATGTATAATCTGTGAAATTTTTATAATGATCGGAAAATAAATGGATTTTTATTAAGACTTAACTTAAGAAACAGAACTTTTGTCATATTTTCTGGTTCAGCATGCGCCGTCTGCCTACATTATGTTAATAAGTTAACATTAATGTTAATGCTCTGTTAATTATCATGAGGAAAGGCTTTGAATCCACTGATTAACGGGTATCGCGACTGTAACTGTAACCATGCAGACTCCAACCTGCGAAACACATTAATCGCACTTTTCGAATAAATTCAAAATTTACAACTTTTAGGGCCGTTTTCTCATGTTGGTGTTTTTGCAAATCTAGGTGGATTTGCTGCATTTGCTTTGCTCATGTTGATTGCTAACCATCTAGATGAATTTCGTAGCAATCTACTTCAACCTCATTGATTTCAAATCCATGTACATGGTTATGCAAATGAAGTATTTTTATGTATCCGCGCATATGGTCACACTGAAAAATATTTGAAAACAAAAAACAACTGCTGCTAAAAACAGTAATGTCTGAATTGTTATTAAGTAAACCATAAATGGAAAATATTGAATGTGCCCTTAATATACAAGAACACCTGCAGACATTGCTGAAATTACAGATGCACATTCTGATTCCCCTAGTTCATTGCTTAAGCTAAGTTTACACATCCAAATAATTTGACTAAATTTTGATAAAAATAGCCATGATTAATGATTTTACAGGATTAAAATCTTAAACTATAGTTCCACGCAATAAATACGCAAATAATTTGATCAAATATGGCCGGAAAGTTCCACAATTTGGCCTATATAGCCCAATTTTCATGAAAATTTGTCCAAATTATTTACCTGTGTGAGCATTGGATTCGACCTACTGCTTAATCTCCCATCATAGTAACAAGTCGTTCCAATAGAAAAACCTTCTCCTTCTCTGTAAAATTCTTGCTTTAATTTTTAAAATTGGCGCCCAATAGACATAACAATAAACGGGCGAGTGCAGAGGTTCTGCCAACCTAGTATTATACCATTCCAGTCCTCCCGGTGTGACCGTGGCGCAAATGCCCGAATTTATAATCAACCTACATGAGACAACCAATTGCGCCAAAACCATCTAGGTGCAAAATCTAGATGGATTTCGCTTTGAGCAAAAACATGAACATGAGAAAACGGCCCTTAAAGGGCCGAGAGAGAATTCGTTGACAAAATTTTTGTAAGACCTACGTGTCATATACGTTATATTTGTGGAAATTTTGAAGCCTTTTCGAAGAGATGGAAACTAGAATTAAAATTAATTGTATTTTTAATTTATAATGTAATTTATGTAGTACTGTAGCAATCATCTATAATGGTTTCGGTTAAGTTTTCTTATGGTACCTTATCGGCGTCCGTCTCTTTTTAATGCTTGTGTTTTTCTCTCTAGTGAATAGTGAATTAATTTATAAGGTTACCAACAATATTTGCAACCTATTTTCCAAAGCTCTTCATTTGTTTAAAGTAGATGATTTTCACTGCAGAAAATTGGGTAATATTTTACAGCCTTTGCAAAAGTCGCTGTTTCCTACAATATATTGCTTTTTGTTCCCAAAAAAATGACAATTTGCAACCTATTTTCCAAAGCTCTTCATTTGTTTAAAGTAAATGATTTTCACTGCAGAAAATTGGGTAATATTTTACAGCCTTTGCAAAAGTCGCTGTTTCCTACAATATATTGCTTTTTGTTCCCAAAAAAATGACAATTCTGAACCGCCTGGCAGCTTTGAGAATATGTCGTTTAAGCATAAGTATTATACTAGTATTAGCTAGAAAAAAGCAAGCATTTTGTTAATTATCAAAAATATTTTCCATACCTACACCCACACCTGTGCCACCTTGTGCCTTGTTGGCATTTCATATTAAAAAGGTGTCCACAACAAAAACCACACAAATTTCCGTCGGAGGTTACCAACACGACGAGCAAAATGTTAATTGTTCAAATATTTTCAGAGCCCACATGCAACGCCTCGCAACAGCTGCCAACTACAACAATTACAGGACAGGAGTCGGGGAAATCCCAACTTCGCTTTCGTGTTACGCCAAATGCTCCTGCACCTTGAATAACTCACCCAACGGTTTAACATGGCAAAATTTCGTTGTAAATTTTTATGGCCCTGCAGAGCAAAGGGGGATAGTTATGGTTGTTGGTTCCATTGTTGCACTTTAGTGTGCTTAATATATTCAAAGACAATTCTAAAGTTCTTTGTCATCAAATTGAATACAACTGCAATTAATTTCATCTGTCAGAGTTTTGTTGGAATTTTTATTACTGTCCAAGAATGGCCTTTATATCGATTTCTTTATATTGTACTTCAATTTATTTACGTTTAGCCAAAAGACCGACGCCATTTGGAAAATATGTGTGTTTATATTTATCTTTGAAGTTGATTTTATGCTTTCTCTTCGTCTTTTATCTTAATTGTCTCTAAATAAATGCTGGTTGCCTTTGGGCCAAGGCATAAAGAAAACTTCGATTTCTGTTTATCTTGAGCAAATTTAAATTGAAATTTTAATGAATTTTCTAAGAAATTTATTGTTGCTGAGGGTGAATTGAACTTGTTTGGAGAAAAGATAAGAATGCGGACTATTTTTCTCATGGAATTCGATTTAATATTCTTTAAGGTAATTACTGGCCACATAACATAAGGGCGAACGCCGATAAGGTACCATGTGAAAACTAAACAGAATCCATCATACATGATTGCTTTTAGGGTTTTTGTAATATAATATATACATCTGAACTTAAGGGCAGACGAAGGTACCATGAGAAAACTAAACAGAATCCATCATACATGATTGTTTTTAGGGTGTATATAATATATTCATATAAACTTAAGGGCAGACGCCGATAAGGTACCATGAGAAAAGTAAACAGAATCCATCATACATGATTGCTTTTAGGGTGTATATAATAAATTAAAAATCAAAACACTCTTATTCGAGTTTTAACCACAGCGCAATGGCTTTAAAGTTTCCCCAAAAAAAAATTCGTATTCGACACGTACTGCTAATCAAAATTTAGTCAACTAATTCTCTCCATAATTTTAAAAGTTGTCAAATTTTGAATTTATTCGAGCAGCGAATAAATCCCTATATGGAGCAGGAATCGAATGTATGATTGGTGGGTAAACTAAGACCAAATTTTGAATAGGTTAACCCGTTTCCAGAGAAGAGATCTGTTTTGTCCATGATTTACTTTGGACTATTTCGAAAAGTACGCCTTATGTGGCTAGCGGGTTGAACTCAACATGGATTTTGCAAAATATTAAAAAACAAAAATTTATGACTGCGCCAAACATATTTTCATAAACAAAAACGTCAGTTCGTCAGTTGGCAAATTCACAAATTTCTTTCTTTGGTTTTCGCCAAAAAAATATCAAATTTTGCGAGCTGCTAGCTGCTGCTAGTTGGCTCAATTATAATTAAGGAATTAGACAAACTTCTATATTTTATTTTAGAAATTTTTACTTGCTCTGCGGGGATTCGAACTCGGGGCCATTGGGCTGAACACGATTGGAATGACGTCTTAGACGGCTGCGCCACTGCGCGCGTTTAAGGTAAGTAAGATGCTACTTACTAAAGTAAGATGTTACTTGTATTGAATCTGCCTAAAAACATCCACTTAAAACTAGACATCGGATTTTGCATATTTGCATATTTTGAACCGCATGTCCGATTTAAGTTCTGATTGCACACATCTTATTTTTATTGATCAATGATTTTAGTCCGCTAAAAATTATATTGCATAAATTGCAAATTTGTATAAAAAAAGATGCAAAATATGCAGAATATGCAAAAAAAAAAAACATTATTTATGAAATTACAAAATGATTCTGTGCTAATCATTTTCTGATTTTGTTGCAAAACTGTTTCAACTTGTTAATCAACGTCACCAATTCAGCTTGTAATCAATTAAAATGCCGAAAATGAGTTATAAAAACACATGTTTCATTCAAAAATGTCTAAGAGATTTGCCATCAAACTGTTTTGCTATACATATTTACATGGCAGGCACCCGGCGTGCGTTGCTGCTTCCCCTTTAGAATTTTAAACACAATACGAAGAAGACAATTGCTATCTATCAAATCTTCATGATAATCGAAGCCCATTAACTTTAAATTTCCCGAGTTTTTGGTCCGCATGATCTTCACCTCCTATTTACCCGTCGATATACTTGTCTTCGTTAGATTGACACTCATATAAGAATTTCGCAAATGCTAAAATTTGTTTAAACCGATTGACCGACACCTCCTATTTACCCGTGTTTAATTGCCAACTATTCAATTTTCATGATAGTCTGAACTAATCAAAAAATGTTGAAAATATCCGGATTTTTGGACCGCTTGATCTTGACCCGTCAATTTATCCGTCTACACTAAACAAAAATTTCGCAACTTATTGGACCGTTGGATCTAACCATTTACGCGTCTACAATTGCCATCTATCAAATCTGAATAATTCCCAAAAATCATAAAATTTTTAAAATTTCGCAAAAAATCTAAGCTCAAATAGTGATCCTGTAAATTTCGCGATTCGGACAGTTCGGTCTAAACTTCCTAAAAATACCCGTCTACTATTGCCGTCAAGAGATGGAGAGAACCTTGGCCCTGGCCCTCCTGGAGGTGCTGTTTGAGCCAATTTTACTTTTACTATTGCCGTCTATTATGTCTCCATAATAATCTTTGGTCATATGAAAAATTGGCAAATTTCGCGTTTTTTTTAACAGTTCGATCTACACATTTTATTTAGCCGTCTATATTGCCATCCATAAAACCTTCATAATAATATTAAGTCATACGAAAAATTGGCAAATTTTGACCTCTTCAATCCACACCTCTTAATGACTCAAATTGGGACTTAGCCTCTTATATACGCGTCTTCAATTGCCATCTATCCAACCTTCAAAATTATCTTAGGTCCTTTGAAAATATTGCCAATTTTGCGATTTTCTTGACCATTTGATCTTCTCCTCCTATTTATCCGCCGGCGTACCCTTCTTTATGATAATCTAAACTCAAATGAGAATTTTAAATTTCGCGATTTTCTTGACCATTTGCTCCGTGTACTTTAGCCGTCCATAAAATCTTCATCAAAATCTAAATTAATTAACAGTTTAGAAATTTCCCAAAATTTTAGAAATTTCACAGTACACCATTAATTTTCTCGGTCTACAACTTCTATTTTTCCGTCTATATATGCCATCTATATTTCTTAATAATAATCTAGAATCAAGAATGAGAAATTTTGTTAGTTTCGTTATTTTTATACATTTTGTATACAATTACATATTTATTGCATGAGTTTGGATGCGGCTTTGCAGTCAGTGCAAGACTTCGTCGCTCTGTCATCAGTTTTACACCAGTTGACATGCGACTAGCCGCACTCAGACTTAAGGCTAAATATATTAATATTAGTCTTATCTGAGCACACGCCCCAACGGAAGACAAGGGCGCTTCGATAAAAGACGAATTCTATGAGCGCCTGGAACAATTATATGAGCGCTGCCCCGATCACGACATAAAGATCGTGCTTGGCGATTTTAACGCTAAAATTGGGAGAGAAGGAATTTTTGGCTCGACAGTCGGCCGATTTAGCCTTCATGAAACAACCTCCGGTAACGGAGAGAGGCTAATAGATTTTGCCGTGGGCAGGAAGATGGTCATAAGTAGTACCACACAAAAAAAAACAACTTAAATCCAAATATTTACATTTAGATTTAAATATGTTTGCCAATAAAACTGCACTGCAATGTGGTTTTTATTAAATATAAAGTGTGTTGTCACACACGTTTTCTGAAAAACGTAAAAAGCTTAAACTTTTTATTTTTTTTTATATACCTTTACTGGGGTTCGAACTCAGAACTTCGGTGACTTTAAAAACGCAACTGCCGGCGCCTTAGCCCATTCGACCATTCAGGGCTCACGTGACGGTGCAGCTAGTGTCAGTTAAGAACACAGCCGATTGTTAAGTATGTACAAGATTAAATTAAAAAAATTAAAAATTTTTCATAATAAAATTTAATATATTTCATCCCAGCAAATTTTTTCGAAGCGCTCCACTGCGAGCACTACAAAAGCGCTCAATTGAAGCGCTCAACTCTCCTTGTAAATACTGTTCCACGAAAGCGCTCAATTATAGCGCTCAACTCTCCTTGTAAATACTGTTCCACGAAAGCAGTTATTTCACAAGACTTCTCCTATGAACAGTATGCGTATGCTAGCGCCGCCTGCTTGCATTTTTTCTTCTTTATTTTGTTCTTTTTGTTCTGCTTTCTACGGTACGCACCGCACAGTGGGAGTTTTGGGTTTTAGTGACCTGTTTTGATTTAAGATTTGAAAAAAAAATGATCCTTAACTTGAAGAAGAAGACTTTGCTATTAAGTTTCCCCATCTTAATTAAAAATGTCTGTAGTCTTAAACTCAAAACTACTTAATAATAGCACTTTCAACGTACCTTAAAATACTAATAATAATAAAACTTATAATTATGTTATAAGTAAATTGAAATGAATTGAAAATTTTATTTTAATTTTGTATAAAAAATGTTCTTTTGTAGCGCTTTTTAGAGCTCTTTTTACTCTGGGAGCATAGCGCTTCCTAGAGCTCTTTTTACATTGCGAGCGGAGCGCTTTTTTCGCAGTGAGAGTGTAGCGCTGACATCCAATGACATGGCAATGTAAAAAATAGCACTAGTTACAAGGAGAGTTGAGCGCTTCACTGCTCCTTTTGAGCGCTCTAATAGCGCTCTTAGAGCGCTTTGGGTTTTGCTGGGATATTAACCATTTGAATTTTTCAAATCATGTCCGTAATAAATATGAAAAATATTTCATTTATATAGTTGCATAGTACATTTAAATCTAGTACGGAAAACTTTGATTTTAAAGGGCGCTGTCCATGGCTACGAAATCGGCCGCGAAATGAAAAATTCCATATAAAAAAAACAGCTAAGGAATTTTTGTGTGTGGCCGTTTCAAATTCGGTTTCTACCCATCGCGACGAATGCTTACGTTTCCCACTACGTCTTGTTCAAACGCTGTTAAGTGCTTCAAGTGCTGTTAACGCCTCTTTTTTGCCGTGACGTGAACAAAATAGGTTTTTATTCTAATTTGTGCGGCGAAATTGAATGGCCAAATTGAAAATGAGCGCATCTAAAAAAGATTCCTGCAGAAAGCGTCGCCTAATGGCACTTTCTACGGCGGGCAAGCTGAATTTAATAACTGCACGGTCTACATCATGTGGTGTCTCCTGTCACCACAAAACAACAGCGCGGAGCTTAAAATCTATTTGGCCAGCATTCAAACACTTCACACTCCAGTCCCCTCAATCAGTTCGATTTGATTAGCCTCAACTATGTCTTCGATCACAGCTACCAGACCAAAAGGAAAATCATTGAACAGCCCCCGGTGCTCAATGATCGCGACAGTAAAACGGCCACAAACTAAATGCCCGCTCCCAGTTCAGTGGACAGCGAACTGCTGGTCTCCTATCAAGCTGTAGTATAGCGGATAGTGCAGCCTCAATTGACCCCCTGAAGGTGACCGAGCAAAAGCGGATCGGGCATTGAAGATGTGCCCTACATCAATGCCAATTTTATCAAGGTAAGAAATGGGCGAACCAAACTTCAACTTTATAAATCAATTCCATTTCTTAACGTTTCCCTGATAGGGCCCCTACTACGTGGCCAAGTGCTATGTGACCACCCAGGGACCGCTGCCCATTACCATTTTCGAGTTCAGCGGAGCTGCCAAGTCACACATGCTACAGCAGTACATCCAGAAGATCATCATGCTGACCTGACCAACTTTAATGGAGGCAAATCGCCAGAAATGCGCGAATTACTTTCCAATCAAGATGAACGAAATCTTTGTCGTGGCAGCCAAGTACGAGGTGTTCGTTAAGTGCCGCTGCTCGGGACTATATCGAACTGAATTTAATGCCATTGATTGTGCCAGCGTTCTACCAACAACTACCAACGTTCACTGCGCTAATACTGCAGATTGTCAAATGTCATAATGATAAGATCAATTAATTTATTATTAATTTCATTTAATAATAAAAATATATTAAAATAGCACAATAAATATGTAATATTCACAATCCTGCAAATTGTTGTTGATTATAAGTTCGCGGGCATATTTAACAGCGCCAGAGCAGCGCAAGGTTTCTTTGACACGTTTATCGACAGAGTAAATTGTGTTATCGTGTTATTAACATAGGCTTAGCAGACTCCGTTAAGGATCTGCGGAATATCAACTTTTTCACAAGAAATTTTTTGGCGACCCGTGGATACCGCCCTTAAGTGGAAAAAAATATACAAATTCAATACGAAATGTGTTTAATTTTACTACGTCTCTTTTTAAGTGTGTGCATAATATAAATAAATATTACTCAAAATATAATTAAATATGACAATCTTTAAGTCAACTGGATTACACTTGATTTTAAAAATTGTCATATTGGCTAGATAATGCTAATATGTTTTTATTTAATATTGAGTCATTTATATTTGAATCTAGTATGAAGTATTGCATTTTATAAATTGATATGTTACACTCAGAAAATTATTTTTCTTTATTTAAGAAAATCGGCCTAAAATCGAAATCGCATTAAAACTTAGAAAAAATTTCTATTTTCAAGAAAAAATTTTCTGCATTTTAGAAAAGTTGCCCTAAAAATGAATTTTTTATAAAAAACTTTCTAAAATTTAGAAAAAAAATATATTTTTCAAAATTTTAGGGTGAATTTGCTTTATTGCCTTTTCGAATTTTTAGGGTAATTTCGCCTTTGATTTTAGAAAATATTTTTTACAAATGTAGGGTATTTTGCCCTAAAATTAAGAAAATAAACCCTAATTTTAAGAAAGTTTTTCTAAAATAATATAAATATAAAAATGAAAAAGTACTGCTTCGGTGACTTGATCTCAGGCCTCGCCCAACTGCGTACTTTCTTAACTATGGTTTTGACGCAACGTCTTGCTTAAGGCAAATAGCTGAGTGGGCTAAGGCGTCCGTCCGCGTGTGAAAGGTCCGGAGTTCGAGTCCCAGTAAAGTAAAAAAAAACAAAAACTAAAAAAAAATTAAAAAAAAAAAAAACCACTAAAAAAAACAAAAAAAAACAACAACAAAGAACAACGACTGGTAAAGCTGCGGCGTACCGACCGGTAAGTTTTGCGGACATTCCCATAAGAAATTCGTTAGGCATATAACATTGCTGGTGGGTGGGGTTAAGGCTGGTGGCTGCCGCTAACGAATGCTAGCGGTTTCGCTAGAGCCATCACCGGTGCAGCCTGTACTACAGGGCAGGGTTAATACAAAGAACTCTGGACCTCACAAAAGTGGTCATTTTGTTGGCCTGTGTTATTGCTTGCTTTTAATTCCCACGTTCAAATTCCATTCACAGCTAATTTTAAAGGTGCGATAGAAATTTGCGAAGAAGAAATCAAAAGAGCGAGCAGTTTGAAGTCAAAGGGAGGTACAGTTGATTTCAAATGACTTTTATCTTGTTTAACAACACTACGTATGATTGATAAACTTTGAATGCATTACGCTAACACCCATTTTTTTTAATTTTCTCATATTGTTAGCCTTTTTGACACCAAAATGCATTGAATAAAAGGGGTAAACTTGTACATACATTAAATGTCCGACCCAATGAATATATACGATTCGGATAAAATTTGAAATGATTAAGATGAAATGTCAGAGCAATTGAATTTGACATTTTGCAAGGCTCTAAAAATGCCACTTCATGTATTTTTCTTATAAAGGAAAATAGTAAAGCAAAACAACTTTTTAATAAGTACATTTTTGTTTATTGCTTCAAATTCCGTCATCGCCTCCACCTGTTAAGGCTATAAATATTCCATGCACAAAATCAGGTAAAACTTTTTCCCCCCATCAAAAACCAAAAGTATAGGTATGTATATCCATTTTGTTGTTTGCATTTTCATTGCTGATTTTTATCACGCGTACATTGAAAATTTACGAGTTTTCACAGAGTATAAATAAATTGTTTCCCCCCCTTTGGGCCAATTTTTATTATCTGTAAAATATTTTAGATGCAGTTTAGTGGCTTTCAAATTGAGCCACTCAAAGGAGTTGGGAAGAAAGAAAACTTATTCAAGGTAAAAAAGAAAAAGTTTGAAGAATTTTTTGCATCAACTTTCAGCTGCATGTGTTGCACACTTTCTGCTGGAAAATAGCAAGAACAAATTTGATGAAGTCTTAAAGAGGCAAAAATGCCTGATTGCAAAATGCAAAATGTAGTCAGTTTGTCTCTAGAGCAGCAGGATCATCAATTTCAGCATTCACTCAGGCTCTGCAAATTTTTAACAAAATTCCCCGTTAACGACTTTTCTTTGGACAATAAATTTTCAATTTCCTTTTTCGAAATTTGCAATTTATTTCACTGCAGCAAAGCTAATTTTCACCCCCCTCTCTCTCGCTTGGGCCCCTGCTTGTATCCTCTTTTGTCTGCCAATTTCAAGCAATTTTCCTTGCTGGGGTGAAACTTTTCTTCCCTTTTGCGAATTTTCACACAAGTTTATCGAAGGACATAAATATGCCAGTAAATTTCATTGTCTGCTTACTTTGATGGATAAGCAACTTGCAAACTGCATTTCAATAATTTTCAAGCCAATTTCTCTCAATGAAACAAATAGAATCAAAACAAACAAGTAATTCCCTCTTTTATGGGAGTGTAAAAGGAAAAATTGCTTTGCCACTTTGTTGTGCAAATATTTGCTCCTGCAGCGTTTTTGCACTTTATTTACCAGGTGATTGTTTTTTTTCTTTTGCAACATGAATCTGGTCGTAAACTGTTAAAAATATGCAGATTCTTCTTTGCCTAGCTCGAGGCTATTTCACTTAGATTTTAACGAGCTGTATCGTTTGCCCAGTGAAATAGTAAACTTGTGAAAATAACTGGGCAATTTCTTACTTCCTTCCTTATAAGGAAACTCAATACTCAAAAGCAACACATTTTATTGGGTTAAGCTGTCGGTCTACTCACTTCCATTTTTTCCTAAACCTTAATACAATTTACTTAATTAAGTTATTTCCTTTTTTTCTCTGTCTCCCTCTGATGAGCTGTGACAGCTCAACACAACTTTGACAAGGGAAATCTTTGTTGCTTGATGTCTGCTCCTAATTATGTGAGTTCACACAAAGTTAAATAAAAATGCGGGACGAGGCGTTAGCTAATTGCAGGCGACTTTTTGAGGCAACTCACGTGTCGTATACGCAACGCGTAGCAAACTTTTCTCTTTGAGGTGTTATTTTTTCGCGCGTGCTTTAAAATATAATCACGCACAGGCTGAAGAGCAAAGGAAGGAAGGCAGGAACAAGTTTAATTGTAGGCATTGTCAATCGAGAAAAGGGTGTGGCTAGAAAGGAAGCTTCGAAAGTGGGTTTAAGAGTAAACATTGGACAACTTGACAAGGGACAGAGACTCTGTTTCACCCACAAATTTCAGACATTTTCTTTTTTCCCCTTTTGGGTGTTTGGTTAACTTGAATTAAGACATAAAACTGCTCGGCCTAGGTATTAGTGTCAGACAGTCCAGGCGCGAGCAGAAAGAGGTTTTTGGCCCAAGCTTTTGTATAACGATTGAAAGGCGACGCCAGACTTTTAAACAATGTTAAAAGCAGCAGGCGAAAACATGTTGAACGAATTGCTAAGTAGTAAACTGTCGCCACCTTAATAGCTACATTAAATTTGTGCACTTTTTCTGACCAGCAGCCTAATTAAACCAGCTTATTAACGAATAAAAGTAGATTGCCCTCGCATGAGTGGGCTTACATATCTTCAGCTCACATATCAAGTGGTCAACGAGGCAATTAATATGTCATCGAAATTAATTGATTTTTATATAATTTGCACAAAAGGGAGACTCAGAAATCCCACAGCAACTGTAGCCATTCACATAAATCGGCTTAAGCGCTAAGGTATGGCATTTCTTTATAGCACGTAATAGCTCGAAAAAAATTGTGAATTTAACAGAGAAGTCGGCAAAGAATAGAGCAATTCTTGATGTATCAATCTCTTTTTACCAGAGGTCGCAAACATCGGTCCCCCGTTTGCCTTTCTCAGAAAACGACAGCTTTCGTGCGACCACATTGAAAAGAGGTACCGAAATAACCTGTAACTACGCTCTCTGCTTTTATTTGGTTGTGAGAGGAGAGAAACACATTTTTTTGATTTTTTTCCTTTTAGGTCTTTTTTGGACCGTTTGGCCTAATTCCCGAATTCAAAAGGTCTTCTTCGTATGTATGCATCGGTGTGTAAGGCTCGGCTAACGATATGAATGTATGCGACGAACTATACACGCTCCCTTGTTCTCTCTCGCATAGACTCTCTCAGTGCTGTTTGGTCAACCACAGCCACTTAACAGTGAGCGCGATAACAGAACGCATTCGGCTGCGGGAAGCGCGGGCCCCTTTTATATTTGGTTTTTCGGTCAGTGACGTGAGCAGAGCGAACTGAAAAAAGGGTTCAGAGTTATTTACGAGCTATGCTTTTTACAGTTTACTGACTGACTAATTCATCACTTCGGAAGATATGCACGTACGCTACATTCGTACGCATATTTTAACACATTTCTGGTGATTTAAGCGATAAAACCTCGACATCGGGAACTTACTTTCAAATCATGGAAAAACATATTGGTCACCCTGATTTAGCAAAAAAATTAATCGTTGTTGTTGTTGTAGCGGCTGGTTCGACAAGTCCGTACTTTAGTATGAAACAAAAGAAGAAGTGAGTGAAACAAGTCCAGATCAAGGAAAGTGGCTGCCTCGACGGGATGGGTCCAGAGTGTAAAAGAAGCCAGGTGTCATGTGGCCCATGGCCATCTTTTTGGGCATATGTCTGCAATTTGTTGTGTTCGATCCTCTTCACATGAAGCAGTATTGCGCTCCAGTTCGGCACGCTGGCAGCCCGGCTCGACTCGCCGGATGCGGGGTGGTCTTTTCGGATGCCTTCCTCTCCCCAAACACAAACAATACATTTAGAATACTTCGTGCCTATCGTCGATAGTAATAAAAAGTTCGTCAAAGATAGTTCTGTCCGATCCGCCCACAAACCGTGATCCGCATATATATCCCTTTCATACACATTTAGCAAACCTCACAGATTCATTCCCTTTCATACTCATCCCCCAGATACTTTCACTCTTACACACTCATGCCTTGGCCTTGTCCCACCCCTTCCCACCCCTTTGGCCATGGGTGTTGGTCCCCTAATATTTGTTGTCCGTCAGATCTTGCTACGTTAAAGTCGGGATTTTTATTTTATTTCATTTTTATATTTGTATGTGAAATTAGCCGATTATATTTAGTGCAATTGAATCAGCAGACTTACCTCGGATTTTGATGTTGGCTCCAGCATCTCAAGCCGAAGAAACATATTTTGCTAGAAGAGGGAAAAGGCATAAAATAGCACAAAAAAAAACATACACTCTCAAACCAATTTCCAACCAAAAAATCATTGCTGAAGACTCTCTATCTATCAATCCTAACGGACCCTTACTGGGACCTTCCCCCACTTGTCTCCCCGCTGCCGCCATCGCCAAGGTTGCTCCGTTATGCCGTCTCAGATTCTTAAGCTCTTCCTCGTCTTCTTCGCTTTCGTCTGCATTGATCTGGAGGGAGTGCAGCCGCTGATTCTGATGCGTCTGGTTCCTTCAGTTGTTTCTGAGCGCAATGATTTGGGACAAGCGCTGATGTAATAGCGTACCAGGTCGTCGACCTGCCAGGCAAATTCGCCGCACACTTGTTGCTGGTCTGATCTTAGCTGCTCTCCTCTGCAGTCGTCGAAGATGTATGGGAGTATGAGGGGTACGGGGAAAGTTCTTTGTGGACTATTTGCGAAGATGTTTAAAACTGTTGCCGCCGTTTACGTCATTTGTTTGGTTGGATATGGTTTTAGTTTGTTGATTAGTTTTATTTTATATGGATTAAAACTTTCACTCTCGGATTACTTTTGATTGTCGCCTCGGAGAACTTTTTATTGTCTATCAAATGTTTGCCGAAACCAGAACAAAAAGAAAGGCGTTTTATTTCTTCTTTCGCGCCGCCACCCTCGCGTTTAGGTAATTCCATCCAGACTGCTTTGCCGTTCGACTCAGATGCTGTGTTAGGCCTTCTGCTGGTCTGCTTTTACAAATTGTCATTTGCTTTGGATATTTGAAGCTCGCGATCGAGATCTGCTGATGCTTAGATACACTTCGCCTCATTAGAATATGACCACAACAAATTTCTGTATTTATGTGGGCCACATAACTGTTTAGTTGCCTGCTCTTCCTCGAGCGTAGTTGTGCAAGTGTGGTCCTGGTTGATCTAGGCAGGGATTTCTCGCTTTGATCAACAGGCGGGGATCTGCCACCAAGTACCACGTTTTCATGAATAGCTATGATGGTGTTTTCGACCATAGTGGTATGGGCCGCATTCCTGGCTTCTATGCATCCTGCGAGTGACTTAGCACGTCAGCTTGATGTCCACATCCATTTTCTTTATTTCTAGCGATTTTTGCAGCATAATCAAAAAAATTTGTAAGGCACAAAGAAAAGAGGAATATTCAACGATGCTAAAAAACCGTCTTGGTGAGCTCCATAGAATAGTTCGTTCGTCCATAATGTTTGATTTCATTACAAATTTGTACACTAGACTGCTTTTTTATACCCGTTACTCGTATAGTCGAAAGGGTATACTAAAGTCGTGCAAATGTATGTAACAGGCAGAAGGAAACAGTTCCGACCATATAAAGTATATATTTTCTTGATCAGCATCAACAGCCGAGTCGATATAGCCTGGTCTGTCCGTCTGTGTGTCTGTCTGTATGAACACCTAGATCTCAGAGACTAGAAGAGCTAGTGCAACCAAATTTGAAATGTAGACTCCTATTGTGTGCACGCAGATCAAGTTTGATTCAAATTTTTGCCATGCCCACCCCCGCCCCACCATCTCAAGCTTAAAACTTACATTTATATTCGCAATATCTATAATCACTCAAATTTCCATCAAGATCGGAGTTAAAAAATGTTGCATACTTTTCGGCTGCCCCCATCAGGAACACAGGAATGGTAACGGGTATATCGAAGTCGGGCCGGACCGACTTTAACTTACGCTCTCGTTTACACCATACTCCATAGGGACAAACCACAGAGTAGACACTAACCAAATCCTATTTGATTTTAGTATTCCGTTTTTGTCATATTCTGCTGCCCGTTTTATATTGATCATGCACGGTATTCCAGCTTGAGAATTACAAGCGGTCTGATTTTTTCCAAATGCAACAAATTCTTGGTGTACGCTTTAAGGCAGATTCAATACAAGTAGTATCTTAGGCGATCATTAGCCAGGGTGTACGATGGCAGAATGCGCTGAGGCTGCATTCTAATCGTGATCAGTTCAAGAGCCCCGGGTTCGAATCCTCCCAGAATAATTACAAAATGTTCAAATACAATTTATTTAAGGCATTGTTTTTCAGAACCAAACTTGGCGGGTGGGTTCTAGCATTTCAAGACCAATGGAATTGTTCTCTATATTCATATAAAATATAAACAAATAAAATTATTTTTTTTTAAATTTTCATCTTTAAATTGAAGTGTACATTAAATTTACAAATCTCATTTTTATCCCTGAACCCTAAATCAATGACCCATATATTTTATTCAAAGTGTTAATATTAAAATTTAAATTAAATAATTAAAAATTGCTAGGGTAGAGAACCGCGTTTTCATAATTGATCACACGTAAAATTAACAATCCCTCTCCCTTCGCTGACAGCACTTAATTCATTATTTTAACAGTTAGGACGGAAGATAGGGGCTTGTAACTGTGGCTAGGATGAGCATGGTGCATTTTGTTGAAATAAAGTTTCTTTAAGTGGAGCAATTGTTCTACCCCAGTAGGCAGTACTGTAGTGCCTCGCCAAATCTAAATGAATAGAATTCACAATAGCGCCCTTCAATGGTGCTTGCAATTTGTTTAATTGTGTTAATTACACAAGACAACATTATTAGACTTTTCTCAGTATGGTGACGATTCTAGATGATTTTCGTGTGCTGAACACGTCTCTCTTTTCGGAAACAGTCTAACACGTCGAGATTTTAAGCATGGCAGCAAACCGGTTCGGCTCAAAACCGGTATTCCGGAAATTTTTTACTGTGAACCAAACCCTGAACCGAACCACGAGGACTAAAATAGATGAACCCGTTCGGTTAAAAAAAAAAGATTGTACACATGAAAATTAATTTGGTTACCCTTCTATGTACGTAACAGTAGAGTCGACAATTAGAAATATAACAATACGGGAAGTCGGTCAAGCCAGACTATGATATACTTTGCACATGCGAAAGTGAATGTATACACTTTATAGGGTCAGAGATGCTTTGTTCTGGCGGTTACATATATTTGCACAATTATTCTTTGTACCTTTGGTACTGAACAGAAACAGACACTAAATCAGAGAAAACTGGCACAAATTTTTTATCTTATACATATAAATATCGAAAAACTGAACAGCCAGCTTGCCATGAAGCTTTGCCTGCTTCGACTGCCCCCCTACACCTCTTCCCTACAAACAAAAACTTCATGAGGAACTTCATGAAGTTTGCTTCACCGTGGAAATGCGGACTTACAATGTATCTAGTTGTCAAGTGTATACCTATTGTATTGTTATTTTAAATATATTGGGAAAAATGTGCAACGAACCAATGTTCGAACCAACACCAAAGCCCATATACCTCGAACCTCAAATTTCCGAACCTTAGTCATTGGTAAATTTTGGTTCGAACCAGCAAACCGGAGGTTCCGAAAAATTTATTGGGCTTCCAGCCCTGATTTTTAGTAATTTTAGCTTCAAGTTGTATAAAACAGAGCTGCAAACCTCTGAAATTGCGGAGAAGGTTCGGTGCGGGGGTTGGAAAGTCTATGGTTCGGTTCTCGAACTGGTTCCCTTACTCATAGAACTTAAGGTTTTGGTTCGAAGAGTGGTTCATGGTTCATCGTGGGATAGCAAAACTTTGTGCCATACCGAAACTTTTTGAATTGGTTATTACTTATGAAGCGCCAGTCAACATCGACAAATCTTCTCGGGCTTACTTCTATAATAAGGGACGGATTTAAGCTGAAACATCAGTCAGATGTTATCTTCACAGATTTTAGCAAGGCATTTGATTCAGTTAATCACCTTTTGCTTTTAAAGAAATTATCACTTTTAGGTTTTCCTAACCCCTTAGTTAACTGGATTTCAATGACCTTGGCAAACCGCGTCTTTACGTCACTTCCGGAGTTCCACAAGGGAGTCACCTAGGACCGTGACTTTTTGGTTTATTTATAAGCGACCTTCCTTCTGTCATTGTTAACTCTCATGTGTTGATGCATGCAGACGATGTTAAAATTTGTTTTCAGCTCACAGACCCCGATTCACATTGTCTGTTACAAAATGACATTAACCACCTTCAATCCGGGTGCATCAACAACTTGCTGTACCTTAACCACTCTAAATGAAATGTTAGGTCTGTCTACCGCTCTGCACCATTCCCTGGGCCCACACAACTTCGAGCGCATACATGAGGTAACAGACCTTGGCGTATTATTCAGCCATAATCTGAACTTTTCTGATCACATTGGGATCATCGTTAGCAAAGCTAAAATTCTTCGCTTTTGTTAAACGTTGGTCTAAGGAGTTTGACGACCAAAGTACTGCTCAATCGTATATTCACCACAGTATGCAAAATACCAGGGCCTTATTCAGTCGGTGCAGAAGCAATTTCTCCTGTTCCCCTTACGTGAACTAAACTGGGAACAACACCGTCGCGTGCCATCGTATATGGACAGACTCCGTCTATTAAGCCTAACGTCTCTGCAAGATCGTAGAATCTGTTACGGAGTTATGTTCCTTTATAAGCTAATAAATGGCCATATTGACCCTTGATTTCTTTTAAGCCATATTAATTTTTGGATCCCACCTAGATCAACACGACAGTTTCTGCCAATTTTCTTAAATATAAGTAAATGTAGTTTCGAATCTCACGATCCGTTTCGAATCATATGCATGTTGTATATTTATTTGCCGCCTACCTGATGTGAGTCGGAGCACAGAATAAAAGTGTTCTCCTAAATCGGACGGAGGCGAGACTAGGATTAACTATCATTTTTTTATTTTCATTATTTTGTTGACAGCTAAATTTGTGAACTCTATTAAATAAATACAAAAAAAAATGGATTTTCAGATCGTTCAGACAATTTTTGGTTAAAAATAAAACATATTATTGTTGAGAAGACAAGCGTCTAGCTTACGAAGCTATTAAATGATTTAATCAAGACCCCATTTAACATCATTCATGGTAGTTATCATTCACACGTTCTCTACCACGACTGGAGTTTAATATTAAGAGCTTGAACATAAGTACACGGATTGGTTTTGCCATTTAACCTCTTTACATGTGCTTTATTTTCTCCTTGAAGTCGTATTATGATAAGTTTGAATATGATTTTGATATGACAATGATCTAATTTAGCACGATAAAATTATTTGTATCCGGTCAATATATTGCGATAGTTACATAAGTTCTAAATGAAAGCTGTCTTAACTTATTTTTTGAACCGAACCTTTTTTCAAGCAGAGAGGGTACGGGTTGAGTCTAGGTTCTAGAGAGTTTAACAATTTAGAAGATTGGGCTCTGTGTCCGGTTTGGAAGGTTTGAAGTGTCTTTGTGAACGAATGACAATTCATTTTCCACAAACCATAAGCAGCAAAGTCTGGTGGATCCATAATGTGTAATGACTCGCCTTCATATCCAATATTATCTATAGTTACATAACATATATGTTTTTTTTGTTAACGTCACTCATAAGCAGCTAACCGTATTGAGCTATCTCTTCTGAAAGATCTCTCGCCGCCTTCATATTACTAAATTTTATTCCTTACCAATTGTAGCATGTTA
>JBAMBO010003616.1:0-24748 GCA_037044535.1 Lordiphosa magnipectinata
CGCCTACCTGATGTGAGTCGGAGCACAGAATAAAAGTGTTCTCCTAAATCGGACGGAGGCGAGACTAGGATTAACTATCATTTTTTTATTTTCATTATTTTGTTGACAGCTAAATTTGTGAACTCTATTAAATAAATACAAAAAAAAATGGATTTTCAGATCGTTCAGACAATTTTTGGTTAAAAATAAAACATATTATTGTTGAGAAGACAAGCGTCTAGCTTACGAAGCTATTAAATGATTTAATCAAGACCCCATTTAACATCATTCATGGTAGTTATCATTCACACGTTCTCTACCACGACTGGAGTTTAATATTAAGAGCTTGAACATAAGTACACGGATTGGTTTTGCCATTTAACCTCTTTACATGTGCTTTATTTTCTCCTTGAAGTCGTATTATGATAAGTTTGAATATGATTTTGATATGACAATGATCTAATTTAGCACGATAAAATTATTTGTATCCGGTCAATATATTGCGATAGTTACATAAGTTCTAAATGAAAGCTGTCTTAACTTATTTTTTGAACCGAACCTTTTTTCAAGCAGAGAGGGTACGGGTTGAGTCTAGGTTCTAGAGAGTTTAACAATTTAGAAGATTGGGCTCTGTGTCCGGTTTGGAAGGTTTGAAGTGTCTTTGTGAACGAATGACAATTCATTTTCCACAAACCATAAGCAGCAAAGTCTGGTGGATCCATAATGTGTAATGACTCGCCTTCATATCCAATATTATCTATAGTTACATAACATATATGTTTTTTTTGTTAACGTCACTCATAAGCAGCTAACCGTATTGAGCTATCTCTTCTGAAAGATCTCTCGCCGCCTTCATATTACTAAATTTTATTCCTTACCAATTGTAGCATGTTAGTTCACAATGTGGCGTGGTTTTCAGCAGAACATTGTTCAGTTCGTTTTACGTTCAACTCTTTACCTCTCTAGAGTGTTGGGTCTCTTTCCATACACCTATAATAATGCAACGGGCAAACTGCAACGCTCAAAATGGTTAATTGTCTATGGTCTCATTGTAAATGGGAGCCTCATTTGGAAGGCCTCACTCACTTCAGAAAAAATTGATGGAGATCTGCAAGTGGAAGTGTTTAGTCGAAATCCACTGACCAAGCAAATCAATACACTTGTTGCATTAATCGGTGCTTGTGCCATAATTGTAGAATTTACACGCTACTACTGGATGAGCAAGGAGTTCTTAAAAGTTCTCAATGAACTGCTACAACTCTACAATGATTATTTCAGACACTTCATGGTGGAGGATAACTCACAATTCAATAACTATGTCATATACAAAGGTATAGTCATACTGATGGAATGTTTTTTATTGGTAATACCCCAACTGGTTCTGGGGACAGAATCCTATTTTCAAGGCGATCTGAATACAGTTTGGGTGACTGTGCTCCAAGTGGGAGCGCTACTATTGGTCATGCAACACCATTTAACAGTGATTGCTATCTATCGTTATGTGTGGATCATTAATCGAGAATTGCTTAGACTGTCCAATCAGCTGAGACAGGGTCATAGAGTGAACGCCTTTAAGATTCAAATGCTACACTTCTTATACAATCACCTTCTGGAACTCAATCAGCGAGTAACTGCCATATATGACTATCAGATGACTTTACTTATGATCGTTTTTTTGGCCGCCAATATAATGGTCACTTTCAGTTTAATCGTTATCACGTTTAGCCTAACCAACCATTTTGGTTGGATCACTTTGATACTGTATCCTGTGCTTTTATTCATAAATTGCTGGGACTTTTGGCTGGGTATTGCAATCTATGAGCTGGCGGAGCGTGCGGGAAGAGAAACCGCTGAGATGCTGAAGTTATTTAGTGATGCTGAAAATATTTTTGTTGAATTGGAGAAAAGTGTAAGTTTGGTTTCTATCTGGGGATATTGATGTTAATATGGCTTTTCTATTTTACAGATTAACGATTTTGCCTTGTTCTGCAGTTATCGAAAATTAAGATTTTTCCACTGTGGATTATTTTATGTAAACTCTGATATGGGTTTCCGGATGATCATGACCAGTTTATTGTATTTAGTGTTTTTGGTGCAATTTGATTTCATGAACTTGTGATGTTAATATTAATAAAGTTCTAGAACGATAAAATATAGAAAGAAGCAAGATTAACTAGCAAAAAAATTTTAGTGAAGATAATATGAGCACAAGATCTAAACATTTTTAGCCTTATTATATAATATAATAATTACACCCCGGAAAATAAACGCTCTACGCTTACTTGCCACTTTTAAAGTCAGGAACATACAGTTGTGAAAACCTTGTCAAGTTTTCTGACCACAATTTAAGTGAAACTTATTTATTTTGTAAACTTTTCAACACAACAAAAAAAGAATATAGGATGCAATATTTTCAAAGAGAATAGTCTAGTGTTTTTCTGTTTTACAATACAAAAGTTTTGTTAGTCTAGACTCTTTTGCAAAAAGTTTACGACTTAACAAAATCGCGTAGAAGTCCCCTAAAACTTAATGCTAGCTTTGCAGTCTAGTTTTTTGTACCGAGTACCTGTAAAAGGTTTAATTTATTTTCTGTTCGAAAAATATAGATACTCGAATACCGGTGCACAAAAAATTAAAAAATTGTGGTTCCGGTATGATTCCCTGCTTGAAACAAATATTGTGTTGCTCAATAAAATGGATGCTGCCACCTTTTTACTTGACCAATTTTGGACAATCTAATGGTAAAACACACTCTTATTAATTTTAATACTACACAAGGCAACAAAATTAGACTTTTTGAAGTATATTGAAGGGTTGGTAATGATTCTAGATGATTTTCGTGTGCAGCACACGAATCGGTTTTCAGAAATAGTCCATCACGTCGAGATTATTAGTAATTTGTGCTTACTTTGACTTTTGACTTTCTTTGATATTATCGGAAGTAACTACTCTTTAACTTTCAAATAAACTATCCCGAACAATTCTACGATTTTTTCCAAAGAAGGAATACGGGTAATTTAGTAATTGTATCCGAGTTCACAAAAACCCAAAATATTGTTGCTGCCCCAAAGTATGCAATGGGTACTGTTGAAAATTTTCATTGAAATTCTATACAAATTACTAGCCGGTTGTACTGTTTCTGCAAGGCATACTTTTGTGCAGCTGACAGTTCTAATATTTTATATTTATCGGGAATATGTATTCAAAAAGGGAAATCTTCGCTTAAAAACATGGTACAATTCTTTGAGAAAGATTATTTTTAAGTTAAGAAATAGTAGTTTAAGATAATATCAAAAATCAAATCAAAAGTATAGGTTCATGATAATCTAAACTCATTTGAAAATTGTGTAAATTTCGCCACTTTTTAGAACTAGTGATCCAGTGAACCATCCCTCTATTTACCCGTCTTGCTTACAATCAAGAGTTATTTGGAGGTTGGAAACCTCCTATTTATCCGTCTTATTAACCGTCCTCATGACAATCTAAGCTCTTATATGAAATTTACAAATACTGAGTTTTTTTTTTCACCGTTCGATCGACACATCGACATCGACAAAGGTGTAGAGCGTTATTAAAAAATGAAAAAAAAAAATAGAGGAAAGCTAACTCAAGCTCGACCGCAGTTTTTATACCCTTGCAGCTTGATGGCACCACTACTCTGAGCATTTGCTTGCCCGTTTGTTATATGGCAGCTATGCGATATATTCATCCGATTTTGACCAAACTCCCCAAAATTGTGTGGAAGCTGATAATACTAGTTTACAGCCAAAAAGACCCATTTCTACTGAAACTATTTTTAATTGTAGTTTGGATTGGTGATCTCAAAAATCGATTTCAAAAATTGTTTCATGGCTACGTTTTTTAAATATTTACATTTTATGCCATATCTCACTTCATAATGGCAAGATGGAGTAAAGCAAGATATGAATCGAAAGGTAATTGAATGGTCAATAGTCGCACCAAACACATTTTTTTTCAAATCAGTTAAGTAGTTTGAATACAATAGTAAAAAATATTTCAAAAAAATTCATTTTTTGCTCGAAAACGCAATAAATTTCGTTTCCAAACGCCTAGGAAAAATATTAAAAAATTTAAAAAAACAATTTTATTTTTACTTAAGAACTGCACTTCTTTGAAAGAAAACGAGAAGGCCAAGCTAACTAGTTTTTATACCCTTGCAAAAGCTGTTTTTGAAATGACAGAGTTAAAGAACGCTTAGATAAAAATCAAAAACTTTGGTAGCTAAAATCCATTTTCAGTCAGATGAACATCTAATATCGACCAAATTTCGCGAATCTTTTTAAAAACATATCAACAAACAACAAAACATATTAACAATCGCCAAGTTTAAGAACGATAAAATTGAAAACAAAAAAGTTTTTCCATTTTCCGACCGATAAGTCCAATGGCAGCCTGAAGATATAGTCATCTGATTTCGACCAAATTTTTCAAATTAGTTTGAAAGCGTTTAATATTAATAATCACCAACCTTAAGAACGATTTACTTGAAAACAAAAAAATTTTTTTCACTAAGACCCATTTTCCGACCGATCGGTCCTATGGCAGCTATAAGATATAGTCATCCGATTTTGACCAAAGTTTGCAAATCTGATTGAAAGCATATAATATTAATAAGGGACGAGTTTGAGGACGCTAACATTGAAACCAAAAAAGTTTTTCTCAAGTAAGACCCATTTTCCGACCGATCGGTCCTATGGCACCTATAAGATATAGTCATCCGATTTTAAACCAAAGTTTGCAAATCTGTTTGAAAGCATATAATATTAATAATGACCGTGTTTGGGAACGCTAACATTAAGAACAAAAAAGTTTTTCTCACTAAGACCCATTTTTTGACCGATGGTTCCTATGGCAGCTATAAGATATTGTCATCAGATCCGGTCGGTTCCGACATATTAGCAGCGTGCAGTAAAAAGAAGACTCTGTGCAAAATTTCAGCTCGATAGCTTTAAAACTGAGAGGACGGACAGACAGACGGACAGACAGACGGACAGACAGACAGACAGACAGACTGACGGACGGACAAAGCTCAATCGACTCAGCTCGTCGCCCTGATCAAGAATATATATAGTTTATGGGGTCGGAAATGAATATTTCTATGCGTTGCAAACTTCTGGGCAAAATTATAATACCCTTTGCAAGGGTATAATAAGATTTCTATGACCAAAATCTATAAATAAATACAGGAGCTGTGAGCAATTGAGTGCGCAAAAAGTGGTGTTCCTTCATTTTAATTGAACCAGCTACAATATTTATTCATAGATTTTCTTCATCAATACCTTATTATCTTTGCAGAAGTGCAATTCTCAAGTCAAAAGAATAAAAATAATTTTTTTGGATTTTTGTATACTTTTCCTAGGCGATTAAAAATAAAATTTTTTGAATTTTCGAGCAAAAAACCGATTTTTTGAAATATTTTTGGTCATTGTATTCAAACTTCTAACCCAATTTTAAAACAATGTTCTACGTTATTACTGACTTTTGGCCATTATGAATTGAGTTATGGCATAAAATGTAAGTGCACCTACCTAAGAAATGATAAAAAATCATATTTGAAAAACGGTGCCAAAAAACCCTCTACAAGGGTATATTAAAACAGAAAATTTGCAATACATCAATGCATGCCAATTATTTTATTTTAAAGATTCTTTTATGAAAACGTTGCCCTAAGCTACAATTTTGGCATACTTTTTCCAGCACTTCGGCAGGTATCTCACCATTGGCAGCTGTAATGTTGTCTTCCAGGGCTGCAATTATGACTGGCTTATCCCTGTACACGAGACACTTCACGTAGCCCCACCAATAATAGTCTAGTGGGGTCAATTCACATGATCTTGGCGGCCAATGGACTAGTCAAAAACGTGAAAATAATTGTTCACCAAACTCGAGTCTGAATTGCTCCAAGGTCCATGGGAACTCTTTTTTTTTAGTATTTCGAATTGTTTTGGCCAATACCTTTATGTGGAGAATGCAAATTTATATGTATGTGGACAAAGAGTTTGTCTACTCAGCAGTTTGAATGGATAAGCACTGTCTGATAAACAAGAGATCTCAGGTTACACATAAAAAAACTGATGTTTTAATGATGATGTAAAATGTATTTAATGGCACATTTCAATGCGACAAAGTTTATGGGAAGATTGCTTTTGCAATCGTTGTCGTATGACAGCCTCCTACATTTACAAAATATTTGCTATTGTAAGCGATTTGTGCATGTCGTTTAGGCAAACGAGAGCAGCCCTTCGGGCTGTGTAAAGCGAAATTTATTTATATATATAATTACCGAGAATCATAACCGAAAAACTATATATTAAAGAACAGGTAATTTAAGCTCTTACTAGTTTTGCGTCAAACTTAAGTCTTGGCGTTATCAACTTTAAAGTTGGCTGACTGAAGTTCCTATCCATAGGCGAATCTGCTACAGTGTTCTGTTAAGATTTTGCTAAAATTGGTGCTGCAATGTTGTCTGCGGCGAATGTGGGGTCTTTCAAGGGAAAATTTAGGAAATTCAATTTTGGGAAGCAAGCTCAAAAGTCTATAACTGGGCCGTTGAAACACAGATTTTAACGAACGATATCTTGTTTGACACCTAATTAATATATGTTTAAGATCATGACAATACACTGATCAGAATATTTCTTTCTAGTTTTAACGAGTTTTTTTAGTCCGAGCATTGTAAATAATTTACTTAAATAATACACAATTTCTTAATTCAAAATTGAACAACTCCCAAACCATCAACAGTATTTAAAATCTTTCTTTCAATATATGGCATTTTAAAATCGGTAGCGCTGTCTGGAAGCTATGGTAAAACATATAAGCTCACCTCTCAAAGAAGTAATACATTAAATTTTAAATTTTGAAAATTATTCAGAATAAATTGTTACCCACAGGAAAATTTATAAATAATTTTTTTCTTATACGGAACCTCCAATGAATCAGAATTAACTCGTTCTCGGCCAAGGCGCATTTTGGCTGTTGCATAGTGTAAGTTATCGCAACGCATCTAATAGATCTCCTATCCACCCCATATTACCACATATATATTTCCGTATGTGCAGGGGCGGCAGGTGAGTAGACTACAATTCTAATTGGAGCACGTCAGTTCACAATGTGGCGTGGCTTTCAGCAGAACATTGTTCAGTTCGTTTTACGTTCAACTCTTTACCTCTCTAGAGTGTTGGGTCTCTTTCCATACACCTATAATAATGCAACGGGAAAACTGCAACGCTCAAAATGGTTAATTGTCTATGGTCTCATTGTAAATGGGAGCCTCATTTGGAAGGCCTCACTCACTTCAGAAAAAATTGATGGAGATCTGCAAGTGGAAGTGTTTAGTCGAAATCCACTGACCAAGCAAATCAATACACTTGTTGCATTAATCGGTGCTTGTGCCATAATTGTAGAATTTACACGCTACTACTGGATGAGCAAGGAGTTCTTAAAAGTTCTCAATGAACTGCTACAACTCTACCATGATTATTTCAGACACTTCATGGTGGAGGATAGCTCACAATTCAATAACTATGTCATATACAAAGGTATAGTCATTCTGATGGAATGCTTTTTAATGGTAATACCCCAGCTGGTTCTGGGGACAGAATCCTATTTTCAAGTCAGCCTGAGTACAGTTTGGGTGATTGTGCTCAAAGTGGGAGCGCTGCTGTTGGTCATGCAGCACCATTTGACCGTGATTGCCATTTATCGTTATGTGTGGATCATTAATCGAGAATTGCTTAGACTGTCCAATCAGCTGAGACAGGGTCACAGAGTGAACGCCTTCAAGATTCAATTGCTGCACGCCTTATACAATCACCTTCTGGAACTCAATCAGCGAGTAACTGCCATATATGACTATCAGATGACTTTACTTATGATCGTTTTTTTGGCCGCCAATATAATGGTCACTTTCAGTTTAATCGTTATCACGTTTAGCCTAACCAACCATTTTGGTTGGATCACTTTGATACTGTATCCTGTGATTTTAATCATAAATTGCTGGGACTTTTGGCTGGGTATTGCAATCTATGAGCTGGCGGAGCGTGCGGGAAGAGAAACCGCTGAGATGCTGAAGTTATTTAGTGATGCTGAAAATATTTGTGTTGAATTGGAGAAAAGTGTAAGTTTGGTTTCTATCTGGGGATACTGATGTTAATATGGCTTTTCTATTTTACAGATTAACGATTTTGCCTTGTTCTGCAGTTATCGAAAGTTGAGATTTTTCCACTGTGGATTATTTTATGTAAACTCTGATATGGGTTTCCGGATGATCATGACCAGTTTATTGTATTTAGTGTTTTTGGTGCAATTTGATTTCATGAATTTGTGATGTTAATATTAATAAAGTTCTAGAAAGAAAAAATATAGAAAGAAACAAGATAAATTAGCAAAAAAATTTTAGTGAAGATAATATGAGCACAAGATCTAAACATTTTTAGCCTTATTATATAATAATTACACCCCGGAAAATAAACGTTCTACGCTTACTTGCCACTTTTAAAGTCAGGAACATACAGTTGTGGAAACCTTGTCAAGTTTTCTGACCACAATTTACATAAGTGAAACTTATTTATTTTGTAAACTTTTCAACACAACAAAAAAAGAATATAGGATGCAATATTTTCAAAGAGAATAGTCTAGTGTTTTTCTATTTTACAATTAGGGTATTCACCAGTTGTAAATAGTATGTATTGAATCTCAATTAACAGCAAAATTCACAGCCTGTCAAAAACAGTTGATTTACGCCAAAAATTACGAGGGCAAACAGAAGGGGTGCTCAATAGCTGCATCGCGTAAATTTACACAATTACGCTTTTACGCGGGCTGGTGAATACCCTAAATACAAAAGTTTTGCTAGTTCGGACTTATTTGCAAAAAGTTTACGACTTAACAAAATCGCGTAAAAGTCCCCTAAATCTTAATGTTAGCCTTGCAGTCTAGTTTTTGTACCGAGTACCGAAACTATACCCGTAAAAGTTTTAGTTTATTTTCTGTTCGAAAAATATAGATACTCGAATACCGGTGCACAAAAAATTAAAAAATTGTGGTTCCGGTTTGATTCCCTGCCTGAATCAAATATTGTTTTGCTCAATAATAGGGATGCTCCCTGTCTATACCACCATTTTACTTGACCAATTTTGCACAATCTAATGGTAAAACACACTCGTATTAATTTTAATACTACACATGGCAACAAAATTAGACTTTTTCCAGTATATTGAAGGGTTGTTAATGATTCTAGATGATTTTCGTGTGCTGCACACGAATCGGTTTTCAGAAATAGTCCATCACGTCGAGATTATTAGTAATTTGTGCTTAAAGATACAAAAAATGATTTATATGACTCTTTTGAGGCGCGATTTGTGGAGAACCTATACTTTTGTTTTGACTTTCTTTGATATTATCGGAAGTAACTACTCCTTAACTTTCAAATAAACTATCCCAAACAATTCTACGATTTTTTCTAATGAAGGAATACGGGTAACTTAGTAATTGTATCCGAGTTCACAAAAACCCAAAATATTGTTGCTGCCCCAAAGTATGCAATGGGTTTTGTTGAAAATTTTCATTAAAATTCTATACAAATTACCAGCTGGCTGTACTGTTTCTGCAAGGCATACTTTTGTGCAGCAGACAGTTCTAATATTTTATATTTATCGGGAATATGTATTCAAAAAGGGAAATCTTCGCTTAAAAACATGGTACAATTCTTTGAGAAAGATTATTTTTAAGTTAAGAAATAGTAGTTTAAGATAATATCAAAAATCAAATCAAAAGTGTATGTTCATGATAATCTAAACTCATTTGAAAATTGTGTAAGTTTCTCCATTTTTTAGAACTAGTGATCCAGTGAACCATCCCTCTATTTACCCGTCTTGCTTACAATCAAGAGTTATTTGGAGGCTGGAAACCTCCTATTTATCCGTATATTTAACCGTCCTCATGACAATCTAAGCTCTTATATGAAATTTGCATATATTGAGATTTTTTGCACCGTTCGATGGACACATCGACATCGACAAAGGTGTAGAGCGTTTGTTTATTAAAAAATGAAAAAAATGGTGCAGCTTGATGGCACCACTACTCTGACCACTTGCTTGCCAGTTTGTTATATGGCAGCTATGCGATATATTCATCCGATTTTGACCATAAAATTGTGTGGAAGCTGATAACACTAGTTTACAGCCAAAAAGAACCATTTCTACTGAAACTATTTTTAAGTGTAGTTTGGATTGGTGATCTCAAAAATCGATTTTAAAAATTTTTTCATGGCACCGTTTTTTAAATATGAATTTTTTCCATTTTTTCGATGGGTGTACTTACATTTTATGCCATATCTCACTTCATAATACCCAGATGGAGTCAAGCAATATATGAATCGAAAGGTAATTGAATGGTCAATAATCGCACCAAACATCGCACCAAATTTTCAAATCAGTTAAGTAGTTTGAATACAATAATAAAAAATATTTCAAAAAAATTCATTTTTTGCTCGAAAACGCAATAAATTTCGTTTCCAAACGCCTAGGAAAAATATTAAAAAATTCCAAAAAAATTTTTTTTTTTAATTAAGAACTGCACTTCTTCGAAAGAAAATAAGATATCTATGAACAAAATCTATACATAAATAGAGGAGCTGTAAGCAATTGAGTGCGCAAAAAGTGGTGTTCCTTCACTTAAATTGAACCAGCTACAATATTTAGTCATCGATTTTCTTCATCAATACCTTATTATCTTTGCAGTAGTGCAATTCTTAAGTCAAAATAAGAAAAATATTTTTTTGTGGATTTTTTTATACGTTTCCTAGGCGATTAAAAATAAAATTTTTTGAATTTTCGAGCAAAAAATCGATATTTTTGGTCATAGTATTCAAACTTCTAACCCAATTTCAAAAATTTCTACGTTATTATTGACAATTTAATGACCTTTCGATTCATATCTTGCTTGACACCATTTGGCCATTATGAATTGAGTTATGGCATAAAATGTAAGTGCACCTACCTAAAAAATGAAAAAAAATCATATTTAAAAAACGGTGGCAAGAAAAAATTTTTGAAATCGATTTTTGAGATCACCAATCCAAACTACACTTAAAAATAGTTTCAGTAGAAATGGGTCATTTAATTTTTTTTTTTGTAAACTATTGTAATATTCACAACTGGAAGACAGAAAGAGTTTTTCTAACTTAAACTACTTTTTCGATCGATGGTTCCTATGGCAGCTATATGATATAGTCAACCGATCCGGCAGATTCCGAGAAATGTGCAGCGTATTTGTACCAAAAGACTTCGTGCAAAATTTGGTTAAGATAGCTTTAAAACTGACTGAGGACATAGCATAGAAACAGACGGATGGACATGACTTTATCAACTCAGCTCGTCATGCTGATGAGGAATATATATACTTTATGTGGTCGGAGATGCTTCCTTCTATGCGTTACAAACATCTGGACAATTTTAATATACCCTCTACAAGGGTATATTAAAACAGAAAATTTGCAATACATCAATGCCTGCCAATTATTTTATTTTAAAGATTCTTTTATGAAAACGTTGCCCTAAGCTCCAATTTTGGCATACTTTTCCCAGCTCTTCGGCATGTATCTCTCACCAATGGCAGCTGTAATGTTGTCTTCCAGGGCTGCAATTATGTATGGCTTATCAAAAACGTGAAACTAATTGCTCACCAAACTCAAGTCTAAATTGCTCCATGGTCCATGGGAACTCTTTTATATATTTCGAAATGTTTTGGACAAAGGCTTTATGAGGAGAATGCAAATATATAATATGTATGTACGCTGGCCTATGGACAAAGAGTTTGTCTACTCAGCAGTTTGACTGGAGCCAGTGCTTTTACTGCACTCAGGGAAAAATGGCAAAGTAAAATCTATAACAATGATATTTGATTTTACTATGCAATTTTTGTATTAAAATCAATTAATATGCACTTTGATTCAACTAGAATCATATTTAATCTCCTAATTTTCATTGCGCCATTTATATGAACTATTCGGGGAATTCGAACTTGAGAATTACAAGTGGTCTGATGTTCTTAGGCAGATGGCAGATTCAATTCAATACAAGTAGTATCTTAGAAGGCTTCTCACCAGTGCGTGCAATAGCGCAACCGGTAGAGAGGACGTTCCAATTGTGTTCAGACCAATGGTCCAGAGGTTGAATCCCCCGCAGAGTAAGTAAACATTTTTAAATGCAATTTTAATATAATTCGGTGTTTTTCAGAGTCCAAATGGTGGTGGCTTCAATGGGGGATTCCCACTCTTGATTCAGAACAAACAAATTGGATTAAAAATTTAATTTAAAAAACAAAAAAATTTGTTTTAATATTTTCATATTTAAACTAAAGTGTACACACTTTATATTTACGAATTCCATATTTAACGCTGAATCAATGGTGAAAATGTTAAAGTCAAAGTGTAAGTATTGAAATTTCAGAGCATTTTTCCCTCAGTGTGTCTGATAAACAAGAGATCTCAGGTCACACATAAAAAACTGATGTTTAGAGCGCTTGAGTTAAAATGTATTTAATGGCACATTTAAATGTGACAAAGTGTCACATATATGGGCATTTCCACTAAAAGGTCCAGCAGGACCAAAAAATTAAAAGTGCTTAAAAACATTCTGTTTTATCAAATATATTGATAATAATTAAAAATTTAAATTGAGTTGAGAGAAGCTTGGCCCTGGTCCTCCTTTGGATATGCTGTTTGAGCCAATTTTACATTTTACAATTAAATTGAACTAATCTAAGCCAATCTTACATTTAATCATAACCCATTCCGAAATATTCGGTTTCACGGCTGCGCTAGCGTGAATTTTTATACTCTGTACCGAAGGTACATAGAGTATATTAAGTTTGTGCAAAAGTATGTAACAGGGAGAAGGAATCGTTTCCGACCCTATAAAGTATATATATTCTTGATCAGCATCAACAGCCGAGTCGATATAGCCATGTCCGTCTGTCCGTCTGTCTGTCTGTCTGTCTGTCCGTCCGTATGAACGAAGAGATCTCAGAGATGGTAAGAGATAGAGGTTTGACATGTATGGGACATATATTTCTTATACTTGCAGGCAGATCAATTTTTGCCACGCCCCCTCCCGCCCCCGCAATTTGGAAAAAACTTCATATCTGTCAGTTTTGAAGATAGATCGTTCGTTCCTTCTAGAGATACCTTGTTAACAAAATTATTTATCGATTTGCTGAAGGAATGATAAAGATCGAATGAACGATACTCAAGTTATGAGCAAAAAACGGCAAGTAAACACACACCACCACCGCAGCATTCTATTGAACGGCAATCTTAGTGAGAGAGAGAGAGAGAGAGTGAAACTTAGAGATGAGCGCGTATAGCTCGTGAGCAAATGCGAGCTGCGACGTTAAGGGTACAGAGTATGTTATAGTCGCGCTTGACCGACTTTCTTTCTTGTTTTTAATAAAAGTGCCTATACATTGCACTTACTTTTGCTATCTAAAATCTTTCTGAGGGCACAAAGGGTTATAAAAGAATGCATAAGAAACCATGAGAAACTATGTGATTGCAATTAACCGTAAGTTTTTGCTTCGAATTATAACAGAAACCACATAAATAAAATGATGGAAAAAAGTGTCGCGTTCGCAATGTCACGTATCGAATCATATTTTATTTTGAAATACAAAAAATTTAGAATATTTTTCGATCAAATAAAATCTAATATACTGTTAAATTATTCAACAACATTTTAAAACTAGTTGCACCAAATGGCTTTGGCAGATCTCGCTGAGTTTTGCTTTTATATTCATGGCCAAAAACCCCACTTCCATTTTTTGTCGCGTGGCTTGTCTTGGAACCAGCACTAGGTGTGCTCTGCTTTGTTATCACTAAATAAAGTGCTACATTAGTGCTATAAGTTAAAGAAACAAAAGGACAAAAAATTATTTTAATTTGACTTCTATTCCGCTTTAAATGCATACGACTGTCGCGTTCGACATCATGGAAATAACCATATTGCTTTTGCAAGCGTTGTCGTGTGGCAGCCTCCTACATTTACAAAACATTTGCTATTGTAAGCGATTTGTGCTTATCGTTTCGACAAATGATAGCAGCCCTTCGGGCTGTGTAAAGCGAAATTTATTAATATATAACTACCAAAAATCTTAACCGATTTTAAAAAACTATATATTTAATAAGAGGTAATTTATACTCCTACTTGTTTGACGTAAATCTGAAGTCTTGGCGTTATCAACTTTAAAGTTGGCCCCTAAAGTTCCTTTCCATAAGAAAGTCTGCTACAGTGTTCTGTTAAGATTTTGCTTAAATCGGTGCTGCAATGTTGTCTGCGGCGAATGCGAGGTCTTTCAAGGGAAAATTTAAGAAATTCAATTTTGGGAAGCAAGCTCAAATGTCTATAACTGGGCCGTTGAAACACAGATTTTAACGAACGATATCGTGCTTGACACCTAATTAATATATATTAATGATCATGACAATACACTGATCAGAATAGTTCTTTCTAGTTTTACCGAGTTTTTTTAGTTCGAAAATCGCAAAAAAAAATTGAGCCAAATAATACACAATTTCTTAATTCAAAATTGAACAACTCCCAAACCATCAACAGAATATGCAGATTGCAGAGGTAATTGATAGGAGTATTTATAACGTATCCTTCAATAAATAGCATTCTTTAGAATACATTTTTACCACAGGAAAATATATAACTCATTTTTTTCTTATATGGAACCTAGAATGACTCAGAAATAACTCGGTCTCGGCCAAGGGGCATTTTGGCTGTTGCATTGTGTAAGTTATCGCAACGCATCTAATAGATCTCCTATCCACCCCATATTACCACATATATATTTCCGTATGTGCAGGAGCGGCAGGTGAGTAGACTTCAATTCCAATTGGAGCACATCAGTTCACAATGTGGCGTGGCTTTCAGCAGAACATTGTTCAGTTCGTTTTACGTTCAACTCTTTACCTCTCTAGGACGTTGGGTTTATTTCCATTTACTTACAACTCCACAACGGGCAAACTGCAACGCTCAAAATGGTTAATCGTCTATGGTCTCATTGTAAATGGGAGCCTCATTTGGAAGGCCTCACTCACTTCTGAAAATATTGATGGAGATCTGCAAGTGGAAGTGTTTAGTCGAAATCCACTGACCAAGCAAATCAATACACTTGTTGCATTAATCGGTGCTTGTGCCATAATTGTAGAATTTACACGCTACTACTGGATGAGCAAGGAGTTCTTAAAAGTTCTCAATGAACTGCTACAACTCTACCATGATTATTTCAGACACTTCATGGTGGAGGATAGCTCACAATTCAATAACTATGTCATATACAAAGGTATAGTCATTCTGATGGAATGCTTTTTAATGGTAATACCCCAGCTGGTTCTGGGGACAGAATCCTATTTTCAAGTCAGCCTGAGTACAGTTTGGGTGATTGTGCTCAAAGTGGGAGCGCTGCTGTTGGTCATGCAGCACCATTTGACCGTGATTGCCATTTATCGTTATGTGTGGATCATTAATCGAGAATTGCTTAGACTGTCCAATCAGCTGAGACAGGGTCACAGAGTGAACGCCTTCAAGATTCAATTGCTGCACGCCTTATACAATCACCTTCTGGAACTCAATCAGCGAGTAACTGCCATATATGACTATCAGATGACTTTGCTTATGATCGTATTTTTGGCCGCCAATATAATGGTCACTTTCAGTTTAATCGTTATCACGTTTAGCCTAACCAACCATTTTGGTTGGATCACTTTGATACTGTATCCTGTGCTTTTAATCATAAATTGCTGGGACTTTTGGCTGGGTATTGCAATCTATGAGCTGGCGGAGCGTGCGGGAAGAGAAACCGCTGAGATGCTGAAGTTATTTAGTGATGCTGAAAATATTTGTGTTGAATTGGAGAAAAGTGTAAGTTTGGTTTCTATCTGGGGATACTGATGTTAATATGTCTTTTCTATTTTACAGATTAACGATTTTGCCTTGTTCTGCAGTTATCGAAAGTTGCGATTTTTCCACTGTGGATTATTTTATGTAAACTCTGATATGGGTTTTCGGATGATCATGACCAGTTTATTGTATTTAGTGTTTTTGGTACAATTTGATTTCATGAACTTGTGATGTGAATATTAATAAAGTTCTAGAAAGATAAAATATAGAAAGAAGCAAGATAAATTAGCAAAAAAATTTTAGTGAAGATAATATGAGCACAAGATCTAAACATTTTTAGCCTTATTATATAATAATTATACCCCGGAAAATAAACGTTCTACGCTTACTTTCCCTTCTCAAAGTCAGGAACATACAGTTGTGGAAACCTTGTCAAGTTTTCTGACCACAATTAAAGTGAAACTTATTTATTTTGTAAACTTTTCAACACAACAAAAAAAGAATATAGGATGCAATATTTTCAAAGAGAATAGTCTAGTGTTTTTCTGTTTTACAATACAAAAGTTTTGCTAGTCTAGACTCTTTTGCAAAAAGTTTACGACTTAACAAAATCGCGTAGAAGTCTCCTAAAACTTAATGCTAGCTTTGCAGTCTAGTTTTTTGTACCGAGTACCGAAACTATACCTGTAAAAGGTTTAATTTATTTTCTGTTCGAAAAATATAGATACTCGAATACCGGTGCACAAAAAATTAAAAAATTGTGGTTCCGGTTTGATTCCCTGCCTGAAACAAATATTGTTTTGCTCAATAAAATGGATGCTCCCTGTCTATACCACCTTTTTACTTGACCAATTTTGCACAATCTAATGAAAAAACACATTCTTATTAATTTTAATACTACACAAGGCAACAAAATTAGCCTTTTTCTAGTATATTGAAGGGTTGTTAATGATTCTAGATGATTTTCGTGTGCTGCACGCGAATCGACTTTCAGAAATAGTCCATCATATACTTTTGTTTTGACTTTCTTTGATATTATCGGAAGTAACTACTCCTTAACTTTCAAATAAACTATCCCAAACAATTCTACGATTTTTTCTAATGAAGAAATATGGGTAATTTAGTAATTGTATCCGAGTTCACAAAAACCCAAAATATTGTTGCTGCCCCAAAGTATGCAATGGGTTTTGTTGAAAATTTTCATTAAAATTCTATACAAATTACCAGCTGGTTGTACTGTTTGTGCAAGGCATACTTTTGTGCAGCAGACAGTTCTAATATTTTATATTTATCGGGAATATGTATTCAAAATGGTATATCTTCCCTTAAAAAAATGGTACAATTCTTTGAGAAAGATTATTTTTAAGTTAAGAGATAGTAGTTTAAGATAATATCAAAAATCAAATCAAAAGTATAGGTTCATGATAATCTAAGCTCATTTGAAAATTGTGTAAGTTTCTCCATTTTTTAGAACTAGTGATCCAGTGAACCATCCCTCTATTTACCCGTCTTGCTTACAATCAAGAGTTATTTGGAGGCTGGAAACCTCCTATTTATCCGTATATTTAACCGTCCTCATGACAATCTAAGCTCTTATATGAAATTTGCATATATTGAGATTTTTTGCACCGTTCGATGGACACATCGACATCGACAAAGGTGTAGAGCGTTTGTTTATTAAAAAATGAAAAAAATGGTGCAGCTTGATGGCACCACTACTCTGACCACTTGCTTGCCAGTTTGTTATATGGCAGCTATGCGATATATTCATCCGATTTTGACCATAAAATTGTGTGGAAGCTGATAACACTAGTTTACAGCCAAAAAGAACCATTTCTACTGAAACTATTTTTAAGTGTAGTTTGGATTGGTGATCTCAAAAATCGATTTTAAAAATTTTTTCATGGCACCGTTTTTTAAATATGAATTTTTTCCATTTTTTCGATGGGTGTACTTACATTTTATGCCATATCTCACTTCATAATACCCAGATGGAGTCAAGCAATATATGAATCGAAAGGTAATTGAATGGTCAATAATCGCACCAAACATCGCACCAAATTTTCAAATCAGTTAAGTAGTTTGAATACAATAATAAAAAATATTTCAAAAAAATTCATTTTTTGCTCGAAAAATATTAAAAAATTCAACAAAAATATTTTTTCTTTTACTTAAGAACTGCACTTCTTCGAAAGAAAATAAGATATCTATGGACAAAATCTATAAATAAATACAGGAGCTGTGAGCAATTGAGTGCGCAAAAAGTGGTGTTCCTTCACTTTAATTGAACCAGCTACAATATTAATTCATAGATTTTCTTCATCAATACCTTATTATCTTTGCAGAAGTGCAATTCTCAAGTCAAAAGAATAAAAATAACTTTTCTGGATTTTTTTATACTTTTCCTAGGCGATTAAAAATAAATTTTTTGAATTTTCGAGCATAAAATCGATTTTTTTGAAATATTTTTGGTCATTGTATTCAAACTTCTAACCCAATTTTAAAACAATTTTCTACGTTATTATTGACAATTTAATGACCTTTCGATTCATATCTTGCTTGACACCATTTGGCCATTATGAATTGAGTTATGGCATAAAATGTAAGTGCACCTACCTAAAAAATTATAAAAAATCATATTTAAAAAACGGTGCCAAAAAACCCTCTACGAGGGTATATTAAAACAGAAAATTTTCAATACATCAATGCCTGCCAATTATTTTATTTTAAAGATTCTTTTATGAAAACGTTGCCCCAAGCTCAAATTTTGGCATACTTTTTCCAGCACTTCGGCATTTATCTCTCACCAATGACAGCTGTAATGTTGTCTTCCAGGGCTGCAATTATGTTGGCTTATCAAAAACGTGAAACTAATTGCTCACCAAACTCGAGTCTAAATTGCTCCATGATCCATGGGAACTCTTTTATATATTTCGAAATGTTTTGGCCAAAAGCTTTATGTGGAGAATGCAAATATATAATATGTATGTACGCTGGCCTATGGACAAAGAGTTTGTCTACTCAGCAGTTTGACTGGAGCCAGTGCTTTTACTGCACTCAGGGAAAAATGGCATAGTAAAATCTATAACAATGATTAAATCAATTAATATGCACTTTGCTTCAACTAGAATCATATTTAATCACCTAATTTTCATTGCGCCATTTATATGAACTATTCGGGGAATTCGAACTTGAGAATTACAAGTGGTCTGATGTTCTTAGGCAGATGGCCAATTCAATTAAATACAATTAGTATCTTATAAGGCTTCTCACCAGTGCGTGCAATAGCGCAACCGGTAGAGAGGACGTTCCAATTGTGTTCAGACCAATAGTCCAGAGGTTGAATCCCCCGCAGAGTAAGTAAACATTTTTAAATACAATTTTAACATAATTCGGTGTTTTTCAGAGTCCAAATGGTGGTGGCTTCAATGGGGGATTCCCACTCTTGATTCAGAACAAACTAATTCAATTAAAAATTTAATTTAAAAAACAAAAAATTTTTTTTAATATTTTCATATTTAAACTAAAGTGTACACACTTTATATTTACGAATTCCATATTTAACGCTGAATCAATGGTGAAAATGTTAAAGTCAAAGTGTAAGTATTGAAATTTCAGAGCATTTTTCCCTCAGTGTGTCTGATAAACAAGAGATCTCAGGTCACACATAAAAAACTGATGTTTAGAGCGCTTGAGTTAAAATGTATTTAATGGCACATTTAAATGTGACAAAGTGTCACATATATGGGCATTTCCACTAAAAGGTCCAGCAGGACCAAAAAATTAAAAGTGCTTAAAAACATTCTGTTTTATCAAATATATTGATAATAATTAAAAATTTAAATTGAGTTGAGAGAAGCTTGGCCCTGGTCCTCCTTTGGATATGCTGTTTGAGCCAATTTTACATTTTACAATTAAATTGAACTAATCTAAGCCAATCTTACATTTAATCATAACCCATTCCGAAATATTCGGTTTCACGGCTGCGCTAGCGTGAATTTTTATACTCTGTACCGAAGGTACATAGAGTATATTAAGTTTGTGCAAAAGTATGTAACAGGGAGAAGGAATCGTTTCCGACCCTATAAAGTATATATATTCTTGATCAGCATCAACAGCCGAGTCGATATAGCCATGTCCGTCTGTCTGTCTGTCTGTCCGTCCGTATGCACGAAGAGATCTCAGAGATGGTAAGAGATAGGGGTTTGACAAGTATAGGGCATATATTTCTTCTAATTGCAGGCAGATCAAGATTATTTTCAATTTTTGCCACGCCCCCTCCCGCCCCCGCAATTTGGAAAAAACTTCATATCTCCTACAGTTTTGGAGATAGATCGTTCGTTCCTTCTAGAGATACCGTGCTAACAAAATTATTTATCGATTTGCTGAAGGAATGATAAAGATCGAATGAACGATACTCAAGTTATGAGCAAAAAACGGCCAGTAAACACACAAGAGTATGTTATAGTCGCGCTTGACCGACTTTCTTTCTTGTTTTTAATAAAAGTGCCTATACATTGCACTTACTTTTGCTATCTAAAATCTTTCTGAGGGCACAAAGGGTTATAAAAGAATGCATAAGAAACCATGAGAAACTATGTGATTGCAATTAACCGTAAGTTTTTGCTTCGAATTATAACAGAAACCACATAAATAAAATGATGGAAAAAAGTGTCGCGTTCGCAATGTCAATGTTTTCGATCAAATAAAATCTAATATACTGTTAAATTATTCAACAACATTTTAAAACTAGTTGCACCAAATGGCTTTGGCAGATCTCGCTGAGTTTTGCTTTTATATTCATAGCCAAAAACCCCACTTCCATTTTTTTTGTCGCGTGGCTTATCTTGGAACCAGCACTAGGTGTGCTCTGCTTTGTTCTCACTAAATAAAGTGCTACATAAGTGCTATAAGTTAAAGGAACAAAAGAAAAAAAAAATTATTTTAATTTGACTTCTATTCCACTTTAAATGCATACGACTGTAGCGTTCGACATCATGGAAATAATCATATTGCTTTTGCAAGCGTTGTCGTATGGCAGCCTCCTACATTTACAAAACATTTGCTATTGTAAGCGATTTGTGCTTATCGTTTCGACAAATGATAGCAGCCCTTCGGGCTGTGTAAAGCGAAATTTATTTATATATAACTACCAAAAATCTTAACCGATTTTAAAAAACTATATATTTAATAGGAGGTAATTTATACTCCTACTTGTTTGACGTAAATCTGAAGTCTTGGCGTTATCAACTTTAAAGTTGGCCCCTAAAGTTCCTTTCCATAAGAAAGTCTGCTACAGTGTTCTGTTAAGATTTTGCTTAAATCGGTGCTGCAATGTTGTCTGCGGCGAATGCGAGGTCTTTCAAGGGAAAATTTAAGAAAATTCAATTTTGGGAAGCAAGCTCAAATGTCTATAACTGGGCCGTTGAAACACAGATTTTAACGAACGATATCTTGCTTGACACCTAATTAATATATGTTAATGATCATGACAATACACTGATCAGAATAGTTCTTTTTAGTTTAACCGAGTTTTCTTCGTTCGAAAATGGCAAAAAAATAATTCACAATTTCTTAATTCAAAATTGAACAACTCTCAACCCATCAACAGAATATGCAGATTGCAGAGGTAATTGATAGGAGTATATATAATGTATCCTTCAATAAATAGCATTCTTTAGAATACATTTTTACCACAGGAAAATTTATAACTAATTTTTTTCTTATATGGAACCTAGAATGAATCAGAATTAACTCGTTCTCGGCCAAGGCGCATTTTGGCTGTTGCATAGTGTAAGTTATCGCAACGCATCTAATAGATCTCCTATCCACCCCATATTACCACATATATATTTCCGTATGTGCAGGGGCGGCAGGTGAGTAGACTTCAATTCCAATTGGAGCACATCAGTTCACAATGTGGCGTGGCTTTCAGCAGAACATTGTTCAGTTCGTTTTACGTTCAACTCTTTACCTCTCTAGGACGTTGGGTTTATTTCCATTTACTTACAATTCCACAACGGGCAAACTGCAACGCTCAAAATGGTTAATTGTCTATGGTCTCATTGTCAATGGAGTCCTGTTTCGGATGGCCTCAGTAACAACAGATAATATTAATGGAGCTCTGCAAACGGAAGTGTTTAATCGAAATTCATTGACCCAGCAAATCAATACACTTGTAGCTTTGATCAGTGCTTGTGCCATAATTGTAGAAATTACACGCTACTTCTGGATGAGCGAGGAGTTCGCGAAAGTTCTCAATGAACTGCTGCAACTCTCTCATGATTATTTTAGACACTTCATGGCGGAGGATAACTCACAATTCAACAATTATGTTTTATACAAGGGCGTAGTCATTCTGGTGGAATCTATTCTAACGGTAATACCTCAGCTGGTGCTGGGGAATGAATCCATTTTTCAAGGCGATCTGAATACGGCTTGGGTAATTGTAATCCAGTCGGGAGCGCTGCTGTTGGTCATGCAACACCATTTGACTGTGATTGCCATCTATCGTTTTGTGTGGATGATTAATCAGGAATTGCTTAGGCTGTCCAATCAGCTGAAACTGGGACATACAGTAGACGCCCCTAAGATTCAAATGCTGCACTCCTTATACAGTCACCTTCTGGAACTGAATCAGCGAGCAACCGCAATATATGACTTTCAGATGATTTTAATTATGAGCGTTTTTTTGGCCGCGAATATAATGGTCACTTTTACTTTAATCGTAATCACGTTTAGCCTTACCAAGCATTTTAGTGGGATCACTTTGATAGTCTATCCTCTGCTTCTTATCATAAATTGCTGCGACTTTTGGCTGGGTATTGCATTCTATGAGCTGGCGGAGCGCGCGGGAAGAGAAACCGCTGTGATGCTGAAGTTATTTAGTGATGCTGAAAATGTTGATGTTGAATTGGAGAAAAGTGTAAGTTCAGTTTCTATCTTGGGATACTGTTACTAATATGGATTCTCTTTCCTACAGCTTAACGATTTTGCTCTGTTCTGCAGTTATCGGAAATTGCGATTTTTCCACTGTGGATTATTTTATGTAAACTATGATATGGGATTTCGGATGATCATGACCAGTTTATTGTATTTAGTGTTTTTGGTACAATTTGATTTCATGAACTTGTGATGTGAGTATAAGATTGTCAAGATGAAGCTTATATCGGATATCGATTCCTTTTGTATGTAATTTCTGCGTAATTAAATATAAGCTCTGATTATCCTCAAAACTTTAAGCAATAGTGATTATCTTTTAATTATACCAAAAATGCAAGCCGGTTCTGAGCCGAACCAAACCGTACCGAGCTGCTAATTCAAAATCGTAAACCGAACCGTAAGCTGAACCCGCGTATATTAAAAAATGCTGAAGCAAACCAAAAACCTAAAAAGCAAACGGTTCGGAACCGAACCTTAATTTATCGACGAGTTTTATAAGCTAAAACGCCTATCTGAAGATAAATATCAGTGTTAATTTTGTAAATTTAAATCAGCAAAATCGACTTAGAAACCGCTCAGACATTTCGTTTCCTGTGATACCATAGATTTTGAAGTGCTAAGGTTACCAGTCGCTGGGATTCAAATAGACACCCACCGTTCTCAATCGTTTGATTTCTTTGAATCCATTTATATCTACAGCAATCTTGCTCTCCAAAAACAATCCTGAAACGTATGGACGGCGCACAGTGGCTCGTTTTCCAAAAACTAGTTGCAAAACTCAAATTTCGAGTGGTTGAACATGGCAAAACCGTTCACACACTTTAAGCATTAAACTCAGGAAAACAGAAAATTCCGTTCGTCACTGTAATTAGAAAACAGTTGGCGAAAGGAATTTTCTGTCGTTCTGAGTAAAAGACTTTAATTCGAAATTGGTCAAGCTCTTTAAAAACGTCAATGAAATAATTTTAGAATTTTTTTAATGTAAGAGCTTTGTAAAGTTGTATAATTTTTCAACTTTTGAAAAGGGGCAAAGCTAAAAGGTCTTACCTAAAGACTTTACTTTTTTCACCGTTTCTAAAGATGAATTTTAACTACAAACTTGAATATTAGAAAAAAAAAGTTTTAATTTATTAAAATTAAAAAAAGTTTTAGCCCCAATATTTTTTTCCTAGTTATTAATAATTATCTTGCTCAGAGATTTGACTGCCCAAGAAGATAATATTACAAAATCAAACAGGTCTGTTCCCCATTTTGATTTCGATCAGATCATGCGGAATCTGAATTGGTAGCTGTTCCCGTTTCCGAAAAACGCAGAAAAAAGCAAAAACGATCGAAATGAAACAGAGCAGTTTGCATCAGTACATGCGCAGTGCTGTTAGAAATTGTTATGGTTACCATTCAGCTGAATTATAATTCGAAAACGATTCAAAAATTTGTTTGAAAACAAAATCACTAGCCATATATCGAGTCGCTGAACCGCGGAACTCGTATTTTGTTATTGCTTGCATTTAATTGCGTTTTGAGATGATTAAGGGGCCAGGCATCAGGGGCGCAACGTTGCCTTTTACTGATTGGAACTTATAAATATGTTTCCTTTATGTACTTTAATATATTTTTTAAAAAATCCTTCGAAGAATCACCGGTGCTGAGTGGTACATCCGTACACGAGACATCGAGCGCGACTGTGGACTCCTTGTGATTGGCGACACCATCAACAAACAGGCTGCGCGCTACCTCGACAGAGTAGCCTGCCCAAACAACCTCGCCAGACGATTCCTAAGAAGACGAAGGATCAATGGGATCGAGGCTAGAAGAAGACTCCTTAGGATCCCAACAGATCTGGCTGAACGAAGGATCTAGCTATAACATATCCGCCTATTATAACCCACAAACTTATCATT
>JBAMBO010003621.1:0-45765 GCA_037044535.1 Lordiphosa magnipectinata
ATTCATAGCCAAAAACCCCACTTCCATTTTTTTTGTCGCGTGGCTTATCTTGGAACCAGCACTAGGTGTGCTCTGCTTTGTTCTCACTAAATAAAGTGCTACATAAGTGCTATAAGTTAAAGGAACAAAAGAAAAAAAAAATTATTTTAATTTGACTTCTATTCCACTTTAAATGCATACGACTGTAGCGTTCGACATCATGGAAATAATCATATTGCTTTTGCAAGCGTTGTCGTATGGCAGCCTCCTACATTTACAAAACATTTGCTATTGTAAGCGATTTGTGCTTATCGTTTCGACAAATGATAGCAGCCCTTCGGGCTGTGTAAAGCGAAATTTATTTATATATAACTACCAAAAATCTTAACCGATTTTAAAAAACTATATATTTAATAGGAGGTAATTTATACTCCTACTTGTTTGACGTAAATCTGAAGTCTTGGCGTTATCAACTTTAAAGTTGGCCCCTAAAGTTCCTTTCCATAAGAAAGTCTGCTACAGTGTTCTGTTAAGATTTTGCTTAAATCGGTGCTGCAATGTTGTCTGCGGCGAATGCGAGGTCTTTCAAGGGAAAATTTAAGAAAATTCAATTTTGGGAAGCAAGCTCAAATGTCTATAACTGGGCCGTTGAAACACAGATTTTAACGAACGATATCTTGCTTGACACCTAATTAATATATGTTAATGATCATGACAATACACTGATCAGAATAGTTCTTTTTAGTTTAACCGAGTTTTCTTCGTTCGAAAATGGCAAAAAAATAATTCACAATTTCTTAATTCAAAATTGAACAACTCTCAACCCATCAACAGAATATGCAGATTGCAGAGGTAATTGATAGGAGTATATATAATGTATCCTTCAATAAATAGCATTCTTTAGAATACATTTTTACCACAGGAAAATTTATAACTAATTTTTTTCTTATATGGAACCTAGAATGAATCAGAATTAACTCGTTCTCGGCCAAGGCGCATTTTGGCTGTTGCATAGTGTAAGTTATCGCAACGCATCTAATAGATCTCCTATCCACCCCATATTACCACATATATATTTCCGTATGTGCAGGGGCGGCAGGTGAGTAGACTTCAATTCCAATTGGAGCACATCAGTTCACAATGTGGCGTGGCTTTCAGCAGAACATTGTTCAGTTCGTTTTACGTTCAACTCTTTACCTCTCTAGGACGTTGGGTTTATTTCCATTTACTTACAATTCCACAACGGGCAAACTGCAACGCTCAAAATGGTTAATTGTCTATGGTCTCATTGTCAATGGAGTCCTGTTTCGGATGGCCTCAGTAACAACAGATAATATTAATGGAGCTCTGCAAACGGAAGTGTTTAATCGAAATTCATTGACCCAGCAAATCAATACACTTGTAGCTTTGATCAGTGCTTGTGCCATAATTGTAGAAATTACACGCTACTTCTGGATGAGCGAGGAGTTCGCGAAAGTTCTCAATGAACTGCTGCAACTCTCTCATGATTATTTTAGACACTTCATGGCGGAGGATAACTCACAATTCAACAATTATGTTTTATACAAGGGCGTAGTCATTCTGGTGGAATCTATTCTAACGGTAATACCTCAGCTGGTGCTGGGGAATGAATCCATTTTTCAAGGCGATCTGAATACGGCTTGGGTAATTGTAATCCAGTCGGGAGCGCTGCTGTTGGTCATGCAACACCATTTGACTGTGATTGCCATCTATCGTTTTGTGTGGATGATTAATCAGGAATTGCTTAGGCTGTCCAATCAGCTGAAACTGGGACATACAGTAGACGCCCCTAAGATTCAAATGCTGCACTCCTTATACAGTCACCTTCTGGAACTGAATCAGCGAGCAACCGCAATATATGACTTTCAGATGATTTTAATTATGAGCGTTTTTTTGGCCGCGAATATAATGGTCACTTTTACTTTAATCGTAATCACGTTTAGCCTTACCAAGCATTTTAGTGGGATCACTTTGATAGTCTATCCTCTGCTTCTTATCATAAATTGCTGCGACTTTTGGCTGGGTATTGCATTCTATGAGCTGGCGGAGCGCGCGGGAAGAGAAACCGCTGTGATGCTGAAGTTATTTAGTGATGCTGAAAATGTTGATGTTGAATTGGAGAAAAGTGTAAGTTCAGTTTCTATCTTGGGATACTGTTACTAATATGGATTCTCTTTCCTACAGCTTAACGATTTTGCTCTGTTCTGCAGTTATCGGAAATTGCGATTTTTCCACTGTGGATTATTTTATGTAAACTATGATATGGGATTTCGGATGATCATGACCAGTTTATTGTATTTAGTGTTTTTGGTACAATTTGATTTCATGAACTTGTGATGTGAGTATAAGATTGTCAAGATGAAGCTTATATCGGATATCGATTCCTTTTGTATGTAATTTCTGCGTAATTAAATATAAGCTCTGATTATCCTCAAAACTTTAAGCAATAGTGATTATCTTTTAATTATACCAAAAATGCAAGCCGGTTCTGAGCCGAACCAAACCGTACCGAGCTGCTAATTCAAAATCGTAAACCGAACCGTAAGCTGAACCCGCGTATATTAAAAAATGCTGAAGCAAACCAAAAACCTAAAAAGCAAACGGTTCGGAACCGAACCTTAATTTATCGACGAGTTTTATAAGCTAAAACGCCTATCTGAAGATAAATATCAGTGTTAATTTTGTAAATTTAAATCAGCAAAATCGACTTAGAAACCGCTCAGACATTTCGTTTCCTGTGATACCATAGATTTTGAAGTGCTAAGGTTACCAGTCGCTGGGATTCAAATAGACACCCACCGTTCTCAATCGTTTGATTTCTTTGAATCCATTTATATCTACAGCAATCTTGCTCTCCAAAAACAATCCTGAAACGTATGGACGGCGCACAGTGGCTCGTTTTCCAAAAACTAGTTGCAAAACTCAAATTTCGAGTGGTTGAACATGGCAAAACCGTTCACACACTTTAAGCATTAAACTCAGGAAAACAGAAAATTCCGTTCGTCACTGTAATTAGAAAACAGTTGGCGAAAGGAATTTTCTGTCGTTCTGAGTAAAAGACTTTAATTCGAAATTGGTCAAGCTCTTTAAAAACGTCAATGAAATAATTTTAGAATTTTTTTAATGTAAGAGCTTTGTAAAGTTGTATAATTTTTCAACTTTTGAAAAGGGGCAAAGCTAAAAGGTCTTACCTAAAGACTTTACTTTTTTCACCGTTTCTAAAGATGAATTTTAACTACAAACTTGAATATTAGAAAAAAAAAGTTTTAATTTATTAAAATTAAAAAAAGTTTTAGCCCCAATATTTTTTTCCTAGTTATTAATAATTATCTTGCTCAGAGATTTGACTGCCCAAGAAGATAATATTACAAAATCAAACAGGTCTGTTCCCCATTTTGATTTCGATCAGATCATGCGGAATCTGAATTGGTAGCTGTTCCCGTTTCCGAAAAACGCAGAAAAAAGCAAAAACGATCGAAATGAAACAGAGCAGTTTGCATCAGTACATGCGCAGTGCTGTTAGAAATTGTTATGGTTACCATTCAGCTGAATTATAATTCGAAAACGATTCAAAAATTTGTTTGAAAACAAAATCACTAGCCATATATCGAGTCGCTGAACCGCGGAACTCGTATTTTGTTATTGCTTGCATTTAATTGCGTTTTGAGATGATTAAGGGGCCAGGCATCAGGGGCGCAACGTTGCCTTTTACTGATTGGAACTTATAAATATGTTTCCTTTATGTACTTTAATATATTTTTTAAAAAATCCTTCGAAGAATCACCGGTGCTGAGTGGTACATCCGTACACGAGACATCGAGCGCGACTGTGGACTCCTTGTGATTGGCGACACCATCAACAAACAGGCTGCGCGCTACCTCGACAGAGTAGCCTGCCCAAACAACCTCGCCAGACGATTCCTAAGAAGACGAAGGATCAATGGGATCGAGGCTAGAAGAAGACTCCTTAGGATCCCAACAGATCTGGCTGAACGAAGGATCTAGCTATAACATATCCGCCTATTATAACCCACAAACTTATCATTTATCCTATACTTACCGTCTAAATATTAATATATATCACTAGACATCGGATTTTATGTACTTTTATAAATGAAGGTTGATTGAGGTGAAAGTTTGGTTTTATACTAATTAAACAACCCACTTTTCATTGGAAACTGCACATTCAATATATGCAAATTTTACATATTTTACATATGTAAAATATGTAAACAAATATGCAAAATATGCACTAAATATGTAAAATATGTAAAATATGTAATTGTATAAAAAATGTATAAAAATTGAGAAATTTGCAAAAATTCTTTTTCTTGAGCTTAGATTATTATTAAAAATATATAGATGGCATATATAGACGGTTAAATGGGAGTTGTAGACCGAGCAAATGAAAGGTGTACCTTGAAAGTTCCAAAATATGGCGAAATTTCTAAATTGTTAATTAATTTCAGATTTTTATGAAGATTTTATGGACGGCTAGAGTACACGGGTAAATAAAGATGTGGAACAAATGGTAAAAAAATTCGCGAAATTTCAAAAATTCTCATTTGAATTTAGATTATCATAAAGAAGGGTAAACCGGCGGGTAAATAGGAGGAAAAGATCAAATGGTCAAGGAAATCGCGAAATTTGCAAAATTTTCAAACGACCTAAGATAACTATGAAGGTTGGATAGATGGCAATTGAAGACGCGTATGTTGGAGGCTTAGACCAAAAACTGCGAAATTTGTGAAATTTTCATTTGACTATTAACGAAAGCGCAGCAAATTTTATAGGCGCTCGGAAACTCCAGAATTATATATTAATCCCTTCCTGTCATGTGGATGCTGAGAATATACTCTCCCGCACAACTACATTGTTAACTTTGGGTCTAGGGATATTTCCGTCCCGCGTCCATTTCTAGTAAATATATGAGGATTGTGCATTTCAGAGAAATTTCGAAATTCAGAGCGACAATATTTTTTTATAAAACTTTCACACCTTGTTGAGGCAATTTGACCTCATGGCAGCCATTCTTCAATTAATACTCAATTTAAATTTGGTTTTCCTCTTTTACCCCACCCCCTCTTCCCACGCACCCTCCACTCTTCCCCCCCTCTTCCACTGTTCCTCACTCTAAGCCCACTGTTCCCCCCTCTTCACTCTCTTCGTCCACTCTTCACTCCCTTTTCACACCCTCTTCACCTCCCCATTCACCCTCTTTCCCGCCCACCCCTTCTCCATCCCACTACACACACCCGCAAACACACAACCCACCTGCAGCATGCACACTCACACCCATCATACAACTATCTCAGCCAACATTTTTAACTAGGCGCTTTTGCTTAGAGCGCGAGAGAAAATAAACGACACACATTCACTGAAATAAGGTATGCGTGTAGAACAAAAAACCCATGCAGAAACAACAATAACAGAAATGTCGTGAGAACATTTGAGAGCGTAACTCTTATCCCTTTGCGACTGTTGTTGGTTTCATTTATGTATGGAGACAATAGATACCAGTTACAGAGAAAATAGAGAGTTATATCCCAGACAGACAACGTTGTCTTCTTGTATTTGAAAACAGTTTGATTCCAATTCTTTAAGCCATTTTTAAATCAAACATGTTTTTTTATCGCTTATTTTCGGCATTTTAATTAATTAAAAGTTGAATTGATGAAGTTGATTTTCAAAGTGGATTTGCAAAACATCTGAAAATGGTGAGCACAGAATCACAATAAGAACACATTAACCCTGGCCTATGAGGATTATAATGTATCTGAAATATGTCATTTTATAAAAAAATAGGTTTTTTTTACATATTTAACATATTTTGCATATTTTGCATATTTTTTTATGCAAATATGCAATTTATGCAAAATGGTTTTTAGCGGACTTAGATCGTTTTTCAATAAAAATAAGATGTGTGCAATCAGAACTTAAATCGGACATGCGGTTCAAAATATGTAAATATGTAAAATCCGATGTCTACATATCACTATATAACCTATAAAACCTGAAAAAAAGGTAAAACTTATCTTCTTTAGTTACCAATCAAAATACTCACCTGACTATATTCCTACCTAATCTCAAACACACACCACATCTGAAAATACTCACCGGTTTGTTAGTCACAAATATACTTACCTGCTATGAATGAACACACACCTGTAATAATAAGTGTAAATACTTACTTTAATTAGGACTAATTTTAAAACTTAATTAGTTCACAACTACAAAATACAATCACGCTAAAGTTAACAAACTAGAAAAACAGAAACGGACAGACGGACGGACGGACAGACGGACGGACAGACGGACATGGCTATATCAACTCAGCTCGTCATGCTGATCAAGAATATATATACTTTGTATGGTCGGAGAGGCTTCCTTCTATGCGTTACAAAAATCTGGACAATTTTAATATACCCTCTACAAGGGTATAAAAATGTATGTCCCATATATGTCAAACTTCTATCTCTGACCATCTATGACAACTCTTGGTTCATACGGACTGACGGACGGACATGACTATATCGACTCGACTGTTGATGCTGATATATACTTTATAGGGTCGGAAATGATTCCTTTTGGCTGTTTTATACTTTTGCACAAAATGAATATACTCTGTGTACTTTTGGTACAGAGTATAAAAAGACTATATGGGCCGAATTCACATCTTTTAAATAGCTGCCACATGTGTATGTGTTAGATAAAGATTAGACAAAACCGAGGCGCAACAAAAAAGTACAAAAAATAATAATTTAAAATATAATATATAAATATTAATATAAAACAAATTAAAAAAATTTACAGTGAACCACTAAACGAACCGAAATCGCGGCTTGGATTGCTTCTGTTGGAGCAGCAGCCGGAGCATTAATAACTTCCAAAAATATTTTATGAACTGAATGGACGGGTTAAAACCTCCAGGAACCACTAAATCGAACCAGCCTTTACGCCCGACCAGTATGCATCCCTGCTTTATACATTTGAGAAGTGTATTATAATGTTGCCCAGAAGTTTGCAACGCATAGAAGGAATCATCACCAACCACATGAAGTATAAATATTCTTGATTAAGCTTTGTCCGTCTGTGTATCGATTTCTACGCTCACTACTACGTCGGTTTTGGCACAGAGTCTTCTTTTGACTGCACGCTGTTAATATATCGGATTCTTTCGGATCGGATGACTACTTCTTGTAGCTGCCAAAGATCGGTCGGAAAATGGGTCTTAGTGAGAAACACTTTTCGTTTTCAATGTAAGCGTTCTTAAGCACGGTCTTTATAAATATTAAATGTTTTAAATTTGATTTGCGAAATTTGGTCGAAATTTCTAACCGTTGGAGCAAGCTTTTTCAAGTGTATCAAAACATCAGCACAGACGAAGTTATTCTTGCTTTATCGATTTTTCTTTCCTCCGTTTGATACTTCCTGCGTACTTCCTTCATTCCTCCTGTATGATTGCATCATATTATACAATCAATTACTAAAGCTTCAGAATAGATCGAGAGTCCGCTTCCAATCATGATGATTATTTATTCGACGCATTAGCAGCTGTCCGTGAAATAGATTTTCTGATTATCCCCTCCATTTTAACACATTAATATTTTCTTGTGTGGGAATTGGTATAGGTGAGTAGATTACTTTTTCATTTGTAGCAGGTCAGTGTACAATGTGGCGTGGCTTTGAGCAGAACATTGCTCAGTTCGTTTTACGTTCAACTCTTTACCTCTCTAGGACGTTGGGTTTATTTCCATTCACTTACAATTCCGCAACGGGAAAATTGCAACGTTCAAAATGGTTAATTGGGTACGGTCTCATTCTGAATGGAGGGCTCATTTGGATGGCCTCACGCCCACCAAAAAAAATTGATGTACATCTGCAAATGGAAGTATATAAACGTAATCCTTTGACCAAGCAAATCAATGCACTCGTGATATTGTTCGGTTCTTTTGCATTATTTGTGGAATTTACACGTTATTTCTGGATGAGCGTGAAGTTCTCGAAAATTCTGAATGAACTGCTTGAACTCTCTCGAAATCATTTCAGACAATTCAAGGTGGACGATAAATCACAATTTAACAAGTATGCTACATTCATGGGCATAATCGTTCTGCTGAAATGCCTTTTAATTGTAGTACTTCAGCTGGTTCTGGACAATACACCCATTTTTCAAGGCGATCTGAATACAGTTTGGGTGATTGTGCTCCAATTGGGAGCGCTGCTGTTGGTGATGCAGCACCATTTGACCGTGACTGCCATCTATCGTTATTTGTGGATCATTAATCGAGAATTGCTTAGACTGTCCAATCAGCTGAGACAGGGTCATAGAGTGAACGCCTTTAAGATTCAAATGCTGCACTCCTTATACAGTCACTTGGTGGAACTCAATCTTCGAGTAACTGGCATATATGACTATCAGATGACTTTAATTATGAGCGTTTTTTTGGCCGCAAATATAATGGTCACTTTTACTATCATAGTCATTATTAACCAAGCAATAATTTCGATATCATTGATACTGTACTCCGCGCTTTTAATCATAAATTGCTGGGACTTTTGGCTGGGCGTTGCCATCTATGATATGGCGGAGTGTACGGGAAGAGAAACCGCTGTGATGCTGAAGTTATTTAGTGATGCTGAAAATATTGATGTTGAATTGGAGAAGAGTGTAAGTTTAGTTTCTATCTTGGGATACTGTTACTAATATGGCTTTTATATTTTACAGCTTAACGATTTTGCCTTGTTCTGCAGTTATCGGAAATTGCGATTTTTCCACTGCGGACTGTTTTATGTAAACTTTGATATGGGGTTTCGTATGATGATGACAAGTTTATTGTATTTAGTGTTTTTGGTACAATTTGATTTCATGAACTTGTGATGTTGACCATAAAAATAAATATCATGATAATTGCCCTTAAAAGTTTGCCAACTTAATTTCCTTTTATAATTATTCAATTGAATAATAATTAACATGGCTATATCAACTCAGCTCGTCATGCTGATCAAGAATATATATACTTTGTATGGTCGGAGAGGCTTCCTTCTATGCGTTACAAAAATCTGGACAATTTTAATATACCCTCTACAAGGGTATAAAAATGTATGTCCCATATATGTCAAACTTCTATCTCTGACCATCTATGACAACTCTTGGTTCATACGGACTGACGGACGGACATGACTATATCGACTCGACTGTTGATGCTGATATATACTTTATAGGGTCGGAAATGATTCCTTTTGGCTGTTTTATACTTTTGCACAAAATGAATATACTCTGTGTACTTTTGGTACAGAGTATAAAAAGACTATATGGGCCGAATTCACATCTTTTAAATAGCTGCCACATGTGTATGTGTTAGATAAAGATTAGACAAAACCGAGGCGCAACAAAAAAGTACAAAAAATAATAATTTAAAATATAATATATAAATATTAATATAAAACAAATTAAAAAAATTTACAGTGAACCACTAAACGAACCGAAATCGCGGCTTGGATTGCTTCTGTTGGAGCAGCAGCCGGAGCATTAATAACTTCCAAAAATATTTTATGAACTGAATGGACGGGTTAAAACCTCCAGGAACCACTAAATCGAACCAGCCTTTACGCCCGACCAGTATGCATCCCTGCTTTATACATTTGAGAAGTGTATTATAATGTTGCCCAGAAGTTTGCAACGCATAGAAGGAATCATCACCAACCACATGAAGTATAAATATTCTTGATTAAGCTTTGTCCGTCTGTGTATCGATTTCTACGCTCACTACTACGTCGGTTTTGGCACAGAGTCTTCTTTTGACTGCACGCTGTTAATATATCGGATTCTTTCGGATCGGATGACTACTTCTTGTAGCTGCCAAAGATCGGTCGGAAAATGGGTCTTAGTGAGAAACACTTTTCGTTTTCAATGTAAGCGTTCTTAAGCACGGTCTTTATAAATATTAAATGTTTTAAATTTGATTTGCGAAATTTGGTCGAAATTTCTAACCGTTGGAGCAAGCTTTTTCAAGTGTATCAAAACATCAGCACAGACGAAGTTATTCTTGCTTTATCGATTTTTCTTTCCTCCGTTTGATACTTCCTGCGTACTTCCTTCATTCCTCCTGTATGATTGCATCATATTATACAATCAATTACTAAAGCTTCAGAATAGATCGAGAGTCCGCTTCCAATCATGATGATTATTTATTCGACGCATTAGCAGCTGTCCGTGAAATAGATTTTCTGATTATCCCCTCCATTTTAACACATTAATATTTTCTTGTGTGGGAATTGGTATAGGTGAGTAGATTACTTTTTCATTTGTAGCAGGTCAGTGTACAATGTGGCGTGGCTTTGAGCAGAACATTGCTCAGTTCGTTTTACGTTCAACTCTTTACCTCTCTAGGACGTTGGGTTTATTTCCATTCACTTACAATTCCGCAACGGGAAAATTGCAACGTTCAAAATGGTTAATTGGGTACGGTCTCATTCTGAATGGAGGGCTCATTTGGATGGCCTCACGCCCACCAAAAAAAATTGATGTACATCTGCAAATGGAAGTATATAAACGTAATCCTTTGACCAAGCAAATCAATGCACTCGTGATATTGTTCGGTTCTTTTGCATTATTTGTGGAATTTACACGTTATTTCTGGATGAGCGTGAAGTTCTCGAAAATTCTGAATGAACTGCTTGAACTCTCTCGAAATCATTTCAGACAATTCAAGGTGGACGATAAATCACAATTTAACAAGTATGCTACATTCATGGGCATAATCGTTCTGCTGAAATGCCTTTTAATTGTAGTACTTCAGCTGGTTCTGGACAATACACCCATTTTTCAAGGCGATCTGAATACAGTTTGGGTGATTGTGCTCCAATTGGGAGCGCTGCTGTTGGTGATGCAGCACCATTTGACCGTGACTGCCATCTATCGTTATTTGTGGATCATTAATCGAGAATTGCTTAGACTGTCCAATCAGCTGAGACAGGGTCATAGAGTGAACGCCTTTAAGATTCAAATGCTGCACTCCTTATACAGTCACTTGGTGGAACTCAATCTTCGAGTAACTGGCATATATGACTATCAGATGACTTTAATTATGAGCGTTTTTTTGGCCGCAAATATAATGGTCACTTTTACTATCATAGTCATTATTAACCAAGCAATAATTTCGATATCATTGATACTGTACTCCGCGCTTTTAATCATAAATTGCTGGGACTTTTGGCTGGGCGTTGCCATCTATGATATGGCGGAGTGTACGGGAAGAGAAACCGCTGTGATGCTGAAGTTATTTAGTGATGCTGAAAATATTGATGTTGAATTGGAGAAGAGTGTAAGTTTAGTTTCTATCTTGGGATACTGTTACTAATATGGCTTTTATATTTTACAGCTTAACGATTTTGCCTTGTTCTGCAGTTATCGGAAATTGCGATTTTTCCACTGCGGACTGTTTTATGTAAACTTTGATATGGGGTTTCGTATGATGATGACAAGTTTATTGTATTTAGTGTTTTTGGTACAATTTGATTTCATGAACTTGTGATGTTGACCATAAAAATAAATATCATGATAATTGCCCTTAAAAGTTTGCCAACTTAATTTCCTTTTATAATTATTCAATTGAATGAGAAAGTTTATAGTCAGTTATGGCAGCGACATACATAATCCACCCTAAAAATTCAATCAGATTGTCAAAGCAGTCGAAGTTATTCAAAATAAACTAGGTTCGCCCAGTAGTCGAAATTCGGCCATCTAATAAATTAACACGTAAAATTAAATGGAAATTAGTTTGATGTAAATTTAAGCTACATTTGACTACTTTATGTCAAAAAAGTCATAAATTCTTATAGTTTTTGGGTAATAATAGAACTGGATCTTAACCCTGGCAACATCAATGTCAAAAACATCGTTCAATCAGACAATTTCAGTAAGTATCATATTGCAATTGACTATCAATTGTTTACATTTCTCCTAGCAGCCCCATTTCCTGTACAAAGGTCAGAATTTTCGTGGGTTCTAGTTTACTGATATTGTTTGGGTGTAAAATGTGTGTCTCAAATCTGCTGAGTCTGCGCCTCGCCAGAGCATCGCAGTGTGCTAGTATATGCTCAGAGGACTCCTCCTTCTCTTCACAATATCTGCATAGTAGGGTGTTTGTTATTTCCAACTTGTACATATGGCTCCACAAACCGAAGTGGCCGGTGTAGAGCCCTTTCAAAATCCTGAGGGCATTCTTTCCTTGTTGAATTAACTTTTGGAACCTTTTGAGGCTGTGGTTCACTATTAAAGCTTTAGCTTGTCTCATCCCCCTGGTGTTTCCCCATGAGGCTGTTCTAAAAATATTCTCTTCTTTTCTAAGAAGACTTTTTATGATGTGTTGACCTAAGCCGCAGCCAATTCGTCGGCCAATTCGTTTCCGGGGAATATGGTTATGTCCCCGTATCCATCGTAGGGTCAGGTTGCTCCTGCTATCTAGTTGGTCCAACTGTTTCTTTGTCTCTAAGACTAGCTTGTTGCTGCTAAGCGCATTAAGCTCTGCTTGGCTATCTGAAAGAAAAGCAAGCACATATCATGGTGAATATTTTCAGGACTACTGCAGTGTTCGTTCATAGAAGAAAGAAAATTAATAAATGCATTGCCGCGTCTTAACTCAATGGAGATTTCACGCATCAAATCCCTATAATGTGATAAATGTTCTCTCAATCGAAAAGTATTAGCGGTATCAACATCATAAAAATACAATTGAGCATAGCACGGTCTCGATAGAGCATATTGTGCACGTGTTAAAGGTCCAGAAGATGATTAATTTTTACTGATTTATTTGGTAAACAACGATTTGCTAACTTAAAATAATTGGTAATGGTAGTACATAAATGTAAATAATAGCACAATGATCGAGTCGAGACTAAACAATTCTGAGAGGGCAAAAACATTCGCTGGGTTTGGTCTGGTTAGCTGCCGTTTTCTTATTATTGAACTTCAAAGTTTTCAGCTTCTGTTTTTGATTTGAAACTCCATACTATTTAGAATTTCGCCTTGACGTCTTAGAGGAGGTTGTTGCTCTTGGCTTATAAAACATTTCTAAGTAGCAAGTCAAAGAAGTCACATCTATATACTCAAAACTACAAAAATTCCGTAAAATCATCATGTTTTTCCCTCATTTTGTACTGTTTTTCAACTTTGTCTTGAAAACTGTAACGTATTTGACTAAGCAATGCAGGACAAAAAGGTAGCTTAGATTAAAATAAACAACATACCAACTTCATTCGATTGTCCCTTTAAATAGTTACGCGCCCTTAAGCATGTAGAATTTTAATCATAACTCCAAAAATGGCAATTTTTTATAGCAATTGGCTTACACAGTCAAAAATTTCAATTGTTTTGTATTAAATCAATAAAATAGTAAAAAAAAACATATCTAGAAAATTATAATTAAATAAATTAAATTTTTTTACTTTTTTACCGAAAAAGTTCGTTTTTTCGAGTTTGTATGACAGTTGTACATGCTTGTGGGCCTATAACTATTTATTTAAAAAATTAGAATTTAATTTTGCTATAAAAAAAAAAACTTATCGATATTTTTCAAAGGTTGAACATTTATTGGAAAGGTTGGTTCTTGTCATTTATTTATGAAAAACAATTTCTGTCAAATGACCACCACGGCTGACTTGGCAGTAGCCCATTCGATCCATCCAATTTTTGAGAACATTTTCAATTGTTTCCGCACGTATGTCATCAATAGCAACTCATCAATTGTTTCAGGATGCAAACAGCATAACATTTGTCCTTGACCGCTCCCCAAAGATAATAGTCTAATGGTGTCAGATCACAGCTTCTTGGCGGCCAATTCACATCTCCATATTTCCTGATTATTCGATTTTCGAAGACAGGGCCCAGAAGATCGATTGTGGCGTGCGCTGCGTGGCACGTAGCGCCGTCTTATTGAAACCAAATATCGTCCAAGTCTTCCGCTTCAATTAACATTCCGTGGTAGCGCTCACCATTCACGGTCACGGTGGCTTCTTCTTCATTTTCAAAGAAAAAATGACCAATGATGCCTCGAGACCAAAATCTGCACCAAACAGTGACACGTGGTGGGTGCATTGGCTTCTCGACGACGATATGCGGATTTTCTGTGCCCCAGATGCGACAATATTGTTTATTAATATAACCACCGAGGTGGAAATGTGCTTCATCCGAAAAGATGATTTTTCGGTCAAATTCACCATCTTCGGCCAAACGCCGCCCAATTTCCGAACTGTAGACGATTCGGATGGTCAATTGGCTTTAGCTGCTGCACCAATTGAACTTTGTATGGCTTCATGGCAAGGTCTTTATGCAAAATTCGCATCAAAGAAGTGCGCAAAATGTCCAATTGTTGAGATCGATAGCAAGTTGATGTCGATGGTTGTTCACGCACATTTTCAGAACCCGGTGCCGTCGAGCGGACCGGGCGGGTACGTACACGGGTTGGTTTATCCACTAACATTTCAGTTTCACGAACTCGCTTTACGAATTGATCCACAAATTGAGTTTTGGGAACATTTTTTTTGTTAAATGTTTTTTTTCGCAATGTTTATTTCGCACAGTTTGAGTCGAGGACTTACCACTTTGGAAATATGTTTTTATTATTCCCCAACTTTTTTCAAGCGAATTGCGACCCATTTCGTAAGTGTCAAAGTTTTTACTAAATATGAGTCGCTTTCCGAATGACAATTGAAGTTTTTAAAGTCAAATTATGACTAGTTCAAATTCCAAACACTAGATCTACTAGAGGGAAGTTGGTTCCTTCTAACGGATTGTTTATTTAGGCTTCAGCTACTACTTTGTATCGTATAACTTGTCCAAACTCGTAGCGGTTTTCAAGACTAATTTGAAAAACAGTAAAAAGTGGTAAAAACTTTGTTTTTTTTGGGTGACTTTTGTAATTTTGAGTATGAAGATGTCATTTTTATACTCTGTATCAAAGGTACACAGAGTGTATTAAGTTTGTGCAAAAGTATGTAACAGGGAGTAGGAATCTATTCTTGATCAGCATCAACAGCCGAGTCGATATAGTCATGTCCGTCCGTATGAACGCACAGATCTCAGAGATGGTAAGAGATAGAGGTTTGACATGTATGGGACAAAAACTCATTATACTTGCAGGCAGATCAAGTTTATTTTCAATTTTTTGCCACGTCCTCTCCCGCCTCTTCATTTTGGAAAAAACGTCATATCTCTCACAGTTTTCATGATAGATGGTTCGTACTTTATATAGAGATATAGTAATCAAAATTATTTATCGATTTGCTAAAGGAATGATAAAGATCGGATGAACACACAAGTTATGAGCAAAAAAAAGTTAACCAGCACCCCCAACCCCCCTCGCCATTCACACCAAAGAGAAGAGAGAGAGAGAAACTTAAAGAAACTTAATAAAAATATTGCACGATAACCGCGTGACTCCTTAGATGTATTATAATAATATAGTCTGGATTAAATGAACTGGTACAGAGTATGTTATAGTTGGGCGTGCCCGACTTTCTCATTTGTTTTGATTTGCTACAATGAAATTTTTTGTAGGCCAAACCAAGATCAACAACTTTGCTAAAGTTTTAAAAGCGAAATTCAAAATAGTTTACGAGTTGAGAATTCTAAAATCCTGCTCTGAAGTGAAGTAAAAGTAAAATTGGATCAAACAGCACCTCCAGGAGGGCCAGGGCCAAGCTTTCTCTCAATCTCTCTGCTCTGAAGCGGAAAAGCTCAAAGTGCAATAAAAAGAAAACGGCAGCTAATCAGACTAAACCCAAACAGTGTTTTTATACTACCATCCCATCCTTTCAGAATTTTCACATCGTAGACTTATAAATTACATACATCAAGGTGCTCGTAAATTTCACTTAATATAAAAGTAAATGATTTTTCAAATGAAAAAATAAATGAAAGGGTATTTTAATTTGAGCATTAGACACGAAAAGGTTCATGTAGCGTATAGTTGGAGCTGCAGAATGACAAACGTAGTGGCCGTAATGCACGAGTGAACCTCCAGGGTACTGTAAAGTCTACAGAAGTGAGGAGCGATTGAGAATCTACAAATCCTATAAGAAGTGTGTGGACGAATTGGACACCATTGCGTATCCTCCGGTGATGCAAAGATCGAAGATCGATTAATTTTAACCTTGATCGGTACGGCGGTAAATGCCAATTAGAGTCTCAATTTACGATAGAAACTGTTTCTGCATAGATTAGATTAGCGATTGCTGCTTTTTGTACAGTGGGTCGCATACACTAGAGCCGTATTCCCAAATAGTACGTACTAATGATATGTACAACGCTTTAGTTGTATAAGGGTCATCAAATTTTTTGAACCAACGCTTTATAAATATAAAAAACATTATACAACATTATCTATATAACAAAGCATTATATGCGCTTCAAAACTAACAATTGCAAACGATAAATTATATTATTAAATGGAATTTTTCGATTTGATCTTAACGGCTTTGTCATTAGATCGAAGGCCTTCATAAAGATTATTAAAAAACTGATTTTGTGTTAGTGCTGGCAAAACAGATTTTCCCTTGGGGCAACAAATCGAAAGTAAATTTTTATCTGCATCTTAAAATCGAAGGGAAATATTGTTCATGTGATGATGTCTACGTCGCGCTCTCCTATTACCAATATCAGTCAGCATTTGTCGTCGTGGCATTTGTGTTTTAAGCTGAAAAAGCATAAATCATAAAGATTTTTTATACATCTGTGTATGTTACACTTACATTCGGAGATAAATACCCAAGACAAATATGTATGTACCCATGATTGCGATTTGCACAGTACCCAAGATACCCAAGACAAATTGTATATTTATCAAATTTTCAAACAAAATTAACTATTTTTAATTTGTTCAGCAACGATTATTTCGGAAGAAATTTAAGTTTAGTATGAACCGTAATAAAAGAACAAATAAGTGCAATAAAAGTGTTGTTTTGGCATTCGTCAACTCTAAATACTTTAACCAACAGATGGTGTGTAAATCTTGTGTTAATTGAAGTTGATTTACTACGCTAAAAAGGGAGGCGAGCATTTGTATGGAATATAGATTAGTGTACAGACAAATATAAAAACTATTTTTCTGAAATATTATTATCTTTAAACATATCAATGGAAAATAAATTTTATTTATTTTAATTTTAAATTAAAAATTTATGTAAATTTTATTTATTTTAGTTCGATGAATAAACAATTCGACTCTCATCGGTTTTTTCGTCGCTTTTTAAATGTTCGATTTCAAAATTTTGAGAGAATGCTTGTTTTCTGGGACATCAGAAACTGACCGACGAATTTCTTTAAATTTTATTTAAAAGGTAAGACTACGAAATTTTCGTTAAGCGGAATTCGATTTCAAATTTCGATTAGGGTGGGCCTTGACTCTTGACCCTTGAACAGCAAACAACAACATATAAAATCTATGTACCTACCTAATTCCTTTTAATAACAATTGATAAATTAATGGCTTAACTAATCCGTCCATCTTTATTGTTGTTTGTGCTCGCTGTAATCGTTTCATCGCCGCATTCAGTCGTTACCCACGCCAGTGCCTCATTACTCCTACAACATAAGCGATGTTTCGAGCTGGTCACGGCTTTCGACAGAAAACAGTGTCTTTCATATTAAAGGCAACTGCATACAGTTCCTTGGTGCTAGGCCTGATTCCCTTTACTTTCGATGAACAAACGCGACAGCTGCGACGTTCCAAATGGCTAGTTGTCTATGGCTTCATTTTAAATTTTGTTTTTATTGGCCTGTGTCTGCAGCATAATAAGGATAACGAAAATTCTTTAACAGCAGAAATCTTTCAGCGCAATCCTTTGGTTAAATATATCGAATCAATAGTTGGTGTAATAAGTGTGGTCACCGCTTGTGTGACTCATCTCCGCAACCTTTGGTGCAGCAAAGAACTGGAGAGGATTCTCAATGAGCTTCTGGTTTTGGAAGAACATCACTTCAACAGTTATACGCTGGAAGATTGCCCGAAGTTTGATTTCTATGTGACTCAGAAATGCTTAGTGATCGTAATGGAAGTTCTGTCCTCATTACTTCTACATTTTTTTTTGCTGGGTGGTCAGAACCTTGTTCTGGATGCCTTCTGTACTTATATGATGATGTTGGCAGTACTTTTAGGGGCCATGCACTTTCATTTAGCCGTGGTCTACATCTATCGTTTTGTGTGGACCATTAACGGCCAGCTACTTGGTTTGGCCAATCAGTTGAGAATGGGACGGAGAGTGGAATCTTCTCGGGTTCAGTTGCTACTCTGGCTCTACAGCCGCCTGCTGGACTTGAATAATCGCTTGACAGGCATCTACGACTATCAAATCACTCTCCTTATGGCCAGCGTTTTGGCTGGTACCATTGTTATCTCATTTGTACTTATCATCTTTAGCATCGGCTTACAAAAGATGCCAATGGTATTTATGATCACTGTGATTCCTCAAGCCTTATGCATCAATTTCTGGGACTTTTGGCTGAGCATAGCGGTATGTGATCTGGCTGAACAAACCGGGAGGCGAACTTCTGCGATCTTAAGGTTATTTAGTGATATGAATAATTTGGATGAGGAACTGGAACGAAGTGTAAGTTAGGTTTTGCCACAGAGACTCAATTATTTAGTCATATTATTTCTGATTTTTATAGATTAACGACTTTGCCTGGTTCTGCAGCCATCGGAAGCTACAATTTTTCCACTGCGGGTTGTTTCCAGTAAATTATGAAATGGGATTTCGAATGATCATAACAAGCATTTTGTATTTACTATTTTTGGTGCAATTTGATTATATGAATTTGTAAATATAAAATTGTAATATAAAATTATATTTAGAAACGGCAGTCGAAATAAACCCATGACGGTACGGAAAAGCTTCTATTTACAAATTAGCCGAAAGTTAAGTTTTTATGAGCTTCTATAAATTTGAGATCTTTATCTAACAAAGATGGGGTAAGAAAATCAAATTTAAATTCTGTATTTTAATTCTTCGACAAGCTAAGTAAAGCAAAAGTCAGTTTTGAACGGGAAATGTTAACCTCTTATAATCAACTCAAATTCGCAAAAAATGTAAATAGTTCCAGTACATTGACGGTATGTAGTCTTATTTGCCGAATTCAAATACTAGGCACTTTTGGAAGTCGTGGAAGAGTGCGTACGAAGATTAACAATACTAAATATGGTCTATTCGCCTATAGGATTACCCCGAGCATGGCTCTATTTATCTGTGGAAAATTGAGGTTTCGAAACATCATTCCTGAGGACCAAACAATGCTTCAGCAATGCTAGTTTAAAGCAGGGCTGCAAACCGGTTTTGAACCGAACCGGTTCGAACCCGGAATTCTGGCTTTTTTTTACTGTGAACCAAACCCTGAACCGAACCATGGGGACGAAAATAGTTGAACCCGAACCCGTTCCGAACCCAAGCTTTTGGTTCGGTTCAAAAAAAAATTATTGACATTCAATTTATTTGGGTACGCTTGCATGTACGCCACAACAGAGTCGACAATTAGAAATATAACAATACTGAAAGTCGGTCAAACCCGACTATGAAATACATACTTTGCGCTTACTTCCAGTCAAACATATTAATTTGTAATATACAAATTCAATGTAAATAGCTATGTATGTACAGCTTACAGTGTGCAGTGTATTGAACGTTTTATTTTTCATCTTATACATATGCGCCCGTTTCAATCTAAACCAGGGGTGCCCAGAATGAGCTTAAGAGCTCGTGAAAGTCAATACAAATGCACAAAATACAACTCAAGCAAGAAGAACTACAAGAAATAGATAGAGAAAACCGATTTTTGTTTGTTTGTGTGAGTGTGTGTGTGTGGTCATTGCTGTCTCAGCAACATTGTTGTTGCTTTTTAATCTGCCAGTGACATAGGAGATAGAGAAGAGAGTCACCTATGATGTTGTTGTTGCAGGTCTGCACGCGCCAACAACAAAACCTTCGTTCGGAAAGAAAGAGAGGAGAGCACGCATATGAAACTGTTTTTGTTTTGTATAATGCCGTGTTTGTATATGGCCGCGTTTTTCGTATGCCCTCGCTATTTGTTTTGGTGCACAATTCCAAGCGAGTTAATTTGCGACGCAGATTATTATGAGACTGGCGTCAATTGCCGAAAAAAAATCTCGAAGCAAGGGTTTGTCCACCATCGTTGCTGTATCGGGCGCTAAGCAAATTTGTGCATGCTTAAGCAAAAATATATACATACATACATACAGAAGCGAGTGCCGCGCGCCAAAAATTTGCCCAAAGAAGAAATGAAAACGAAAGAGACAAAAACATGTGTATACAAATCAGCCGTCATACAGCTAATTTGATGCGGCACCTTGAACGAAAACATAAAAGCATTTTTGAACAAATTATTGTGAAAAAAAAAGTTCCTAGTGTGGCAAACCAACACCAATCTATGCTCAATTTCGTGAGTGAAAGACTGATCAAAGTGAAAATCTCCAAAGAAGCTATATCGGATGCTTGTGTAGAGCTTATAACAAAGAATGGTCGGCCTTTGAAGATGCTAGAGGATTCAGGCTTCCGTAAAATCATTGAGCCTTTGTGCAATGCCTTTGAGCCGCCACTTGCTATAAACAGGCAAAACATTAGAGATGTAATTGCATTAAAAGCTCAACGCATACGAGAAAGCATAATCAATGTTTTGCAGAATCGGTAAGTTCAGAAAAAATAAGTCTGTAAATACATATCTACATTCATGCATACATACATGGCTAGCTAAATATTTGTATGTATGAATTCATTTGCATATATACATATGTATATATGTATGTACATACCAGAATTGCCAATTTACCTATTTTTCCCACCAGACATAGCTATTTTGTAAGCTCGAAAACTGGAGGCTGGAATTCTAGCTAATTATTTGACATTGTTTAGCTATTTAACAGTCGATATCTGGTGGGAAAAATATCTAAATTCTCACTGCTGATACATATGTATGTACATATGCCGAAAATCGACGTACATGTTTATGCATTCATGTGTATGTATATATTTTTGCGCGTGTGATGTACTCGTGATATATATGTATGTAGTATTTGAAAGCCAATAAATGAATTGATAATCAATAAAGCATAATACTTTCTGTGTTATTTCAGATTGATATTCATCAAAGCCGATTGTGTTAGTCGTTTAGACCGGTCGATAATTGGCATAAATGTGCAAATTATTTTAGAGGGCGAACTGAAGAAATATACACTAGCAATGAAAGAAGTCCATAACCAGCACACGAGCGCCAATCTCATCTCTCATCAATTATAGTCGACGTCTTACAGTCCTACAATGTATCTATGCGTCAGGTGTACACCTATACAGTTGACAACGGAGCCAACATGGTTCGTGTGGGCGATATAATAGAAAAACATTTGCAAAGCTGAACTGGATGATGCTGAGGGTGAATGCAGTTGCGACGCACTCAGTATGGTAGATATAATCAGATAACTACAATACATTGTGCAGCGCATACGCTTAATTTAGATGCCTTGGATTTCTTTAAAGAATTACATATTGATAAGCCCAGAATTAGATTAGTTTGCAAAAAACTACGAACTCCCACATGCCTTAATTTGTTGCTTGCAAGCAATTTAAAGAAACTAATTCTCGACTGTCTAACAAGATGGAACTCTACATTTAAAATGTGCGAACGCCTACTCGATCTCAAAGATTTTTGCATTGAAAAATTGTTACATTTAAGCCAAGCAGAATGGCAAAAAGTAGATGCCGTTTTTTCAGTATTACGTCCACTGTATGACGCTTCCTTAAAACATCAGAAATCTGATCTCCTGCCTAGCGACTTTTTTGTTATCTGGTCGATGTTGTCCGACAGAGTCTCAAAATCACCAGGCAGGTTTAATGCCATTTTGTTAAAAATTCTAGAAAGACGTTCCGAATTTGTCATAAAATCTCCACCCATACTAGCCTCTGTGTTTCGAGATCCTCGATTCCAAAGTCTATTAAGTGATTCGCATAAGCTAGAAGCCAAACAACACATTGGTAATATTTTTCATAGACTTCAAAGCTTAAACAGTGTTGAGATTCCGAATTTGGCTTTGTCATTATCTATTTCAGAAGATGACGATGTAGAAAGTTATCTCCGCAATGTTAACGAACAGCAAAGTGTTTCAAAAAATAAAACGATTAATGACATAATGACATTGATAGAGAACCGTCTAAGTCCAACATTTTAAAGTTTTGGACATCTCCTCAATGTAATCAGCTTAAAGCTGTTGCGCTAACTGTCTTATCAGTGCCATCCACTCAAGTCTCAGTTGAAAGAGCTTTTTCCACCTTAAAATTTATTTTGTCTGATCAAAGAAGTAGCATAGACAGTCAACTACTCGAAGACATACTACTCATAAATTTAAATTAAAGATTAATATTACACTTAAGTAAACAAAAATAAAAAACCCGAATATTTTTTTGTATATTAATCAAATTTATAGTTATTTAAAATATATTGGGTAAAACGTGTAACGAACCAAGATTCGAACCAAAACCAAAGCCCGAAAACCTCGAACCTCAAATTTCAGAACCTTAACCGTCGGTAAATTTTGGTTCGAACCTGCAAACCGGAGGTTCCGAAAATTTTTTTGGGTTTGCAGCCCTGGTTTAAAGAAATGAAAAGATGACTTGTGTTGGTGGCGAGTAAAATAAAAAAAAATGTATTATACATCTTAATTTTGGCATATTTTGTTAGAGATAATATTTTTGAACTAAATTGCACAAAATACACTCCAACTTAGTCTATCTCCTTAAGACTCAACGCCCGCCAAAAACTGACAGATTTAATCTGAGTGAGAGACGACTACTTCGAGAATACATGCGGATTCGATACCAGGGAGTGAAGATGGTGAGCAATGGAGATGGAGACAGACGGACATGGCTATATCAACTCGGCTGTTGAAGCTGATCGGAAATGATTCCTTCTCCCTGTTACAAACTTTTGCACAAAAGTTAACCGACGCCCCCCCATGGTCCATCACGTCGAGATTGTCTCGATATGTTTCAATGAATATATGCAATTTTAATTAATTGTATCCGTTTTCACAAAAAATCGTTATATTGTTGCTGCCCCAAAGTATGCAATGCAATCATTGAAATTCTATAAAAATTACTAGCCGTTTGGACTGTTTTTGTAAGGAATAGTTTTCGGCTGTAGGCAATTTGGGTATGTTATTATATGTATTCAAAATGGAATACCTTCGCTAAAAATAATAGTACATTTCTTTGGAATAGTTTATTTTAAAGCTAAGAAATAGTAACTTACGATAATATAAAAAAAAGTCAAAACTAAAGTATAGGTTGCCCACAAAACGCGTCTGAAAAGAGTCAAAACAGGCACTTTTTGCAACTTTAACTGTGGTAGTTTGTGAAATAGCTATACGATCAACCAGCCTCCTTTGTGGTGTTGTGGTTGTCTTGTTTTAGAAATGTTGTGATGAAAATCATAGCTTATAGACCGAGAGCCCGCTAAAATGTTCAGTCGAAGAAGTTAATTCAATATTAACTCAGGAAATCAAAGCAATAGGAAAAACATTACTTGGAGCAGGGTATTTTAAAGTCGGGGCACTCGACTGCAGCACACTTACTTGTTTGAGGCTAAGGCTACGAAATTTTCTTCAAGCGGAATTCGATTTGGAATTTCGATTAGGGCGGGCCTTCACCCTGACCCATGAACTGCAAAACAACAACAACAACAATCAAAACGGTCACACTGTCCCTCTCCTACTAATTTATGTACGAACCTAATTCCTTTTAATAACAAATTAACGACTTAACTAATCCGTCCATCTTTATTGTTGTTGGTGCTCGCTGTAATCGTTTCATCGCCGCATTCAGTCGTCACCCACGCCAGTGCCTCATTACTCCTACAACATAAGCGATGTTTCGAGCTGGTCACGGCTTTCGACAGAAAACAGTGTCTTTCATATTAAAGGCAACTGCATACAGTTCCTTGGTGCTAGGCCTGATTCCCTTTACTTTCGATGAACAAACGCGACAGCTGCGACGTTCCAAATGGCTAGTTGTCTATGGCTTCATTTTAAATTTTGTTTTTATTGGCATATCGCTGCAGGAGGATACGGATAACGAACATTCTTTAAGAACAGAAATCTTTCTGCGCAAAGCTTTGGTTAAATATATCGGTACAGGTCTTGGTGTATTAAGTGTGGTCACCGCTTGTGTGACTCATCTCCGCAACCTTTGGTGCAGCAAAGAGCTGGAGAGGATTCTCAATGAGCTTCTGCTTTTGGAAGAACATCACTTCAACAGTTATACGCTGGAAGATTGCCCGAAGTTTGACTACTATGTGATTCAGAAATGTTTAGTGATCGTAATGGAAGTTCTCTCCTCATTAGCTCTACATTTTTGTTTGCCGGGCAGTGAAAAGTTCGTTCTGGAAGTCTTCTGTAGTTATTTGATGATGTTCGCCATACTTTTGGGGGCCATGCACTTTCATTTAGCAGTGGTTTATATCTATCGTTTTGTGTGGACCATTAACGGCCAGCTACTTGGTCTGGCCAATCAGTTGAGAATGGGACGGAGAGTGGAATCTTCTCGAGTTCAGTTGCTACTCTGGCTTTACAGCCGCTTGCTGGACTTGAATAATCGCTTGACTGGCATCTACGACTATCAAATCACTTTCTTTATGGTCGACGTTTTGGCTGTCAACATTGTTATGTCATTTATACTTATCGTCTTCAGCATCGGCTTACAAAAGATGCCAATGGTATTTATGATCACTGTGATTCCTCAAGCCTTATGCATCAATTTCTGGGACTTTTGGCTGAGCATAGCGGTATGTGAACTGGCTGAAGAAACCGGAAGGAGAACTTCAGCAATCTTGAGGTTATTTAGTGATATGAATAATTTGGATAAGGAACTGGAACGAAGTGTAAGTTAAGTTAAGCCACAGAGACTCAATTATTTAGTCATATTATTTCTGATTTTTATAGATTAACGACTTTGCCTGGTTCTGCAGCCATCGGAAGCTACAATTTTTCCACTGCGGGTTGTTTCAAGTGAATTATGAAATGGGATTTCGAATGATCATAACAAGCATTTTGTATTTACTATTTTTGGTGCAATTTGATTATATGAATTTGTAAATATTTAGAAACGGCCTTTTTTACAACATTCGAAAAGAATAATTTTTTATGAGCTTCTATGAATTTTGGAGATTTTTAAAACAAAGATGTGTTTGGAAAATTTACATTTTATTTCTGAATTCTACGACTTCGAAAAGCTAAGTAAACGAAAGTCAGTTTTAAGCGGGCAATGTTAAGCTCGTTTAATCAACTTAAATATGTGAGCATTTCAAATAACTCAAGTACATTGAAGCTACGTAGTCTTATCTGCCTAATTCAAAGACCAGGAACTTTTGGAAGTCGTGGAAGGGGCGGTACGAAGGGGTGGTACGAAAAATAAAAATAGAAGAAAGCTAACTTCGGCTCGACCGAAGTTTATATACTTACCCTTGTAGGTTGTTTAATTTATATAAATTAAGGTTTTAAATGTTTTTCGTCGAACATTCATAGCTGAGTTATTTTCCAAACTCAGCAAACTCAGCAGATGGCGCCACTACTTTGACCATTGTGGCAGCCCTGGCTACCTCTGGTCACACCATTTATCGAGCACCATCCTTGACGCGATAGCAGAACGACAACACGCGCCATCCCTGGGCTCAGTTTCTGGCTTGGCTTCGGCCACCCGCGGCACGCGCCTGCACCGCTTCGTTCGACTTGACGATAATTGTTAGCTTAAGTGATATTCAATAAAGTTAGTTACACATTAAAACCTCGTAGCTAAACCATTTGCTTGCCAGTTTGTTATATGGCAGCTATACGATATATTCATAAGATTTGGATCAAACTAGTCAAAATTGTGTGAAAGCCGATAATATTCATAACTGGAAAGCTTAAAGACGCTACCATTGAAAACAAAAAAGTTTTTCTCACTAGAACTACTTTTTCAACCGATCGTTCCCATGGTGGCTATATGCTATAGTCATCCGATTTTAATCAAACTTGGCTAAATTGTGTGGTAGCATATAGTATTGATGAGTAAGAAGTTTGAGAGCGATAGCATTGAAAACCAAAAAGTTTTTCCTACTAAGACTTTTTCTCTGAACTAACTTTTGTATGGCATCTATACTATATAGTTGTCCGATTATCATCAAACTTGGTGGAATTATGTAAAATCAAAGAAAACTGCAAAATTCGTTTGTGGTGTTTGCATTTAAAACAAAAAAAGTTTTTCTCACTAAAACTAGTTTTTTGACCGATGGTTCCTATGGCAGCTATATGCTATAGTCATCCGATCCTCCCGGTTCCGACAAATGTGCAGCGTATTTGTACCAAAAGGCTTCGTGCAAAGTTTGGTTAAGATGCCTTTAAAACTGACGGAGGAGATAGCATAGAAACAGACGGACGGACAGACGGACGGACAGACGGACATGGCAATATGAACTCAGCTCGTCATGCTGATCAAGAATATGTATACTTTATGTGGTCGGAGATGCTTCCTTCTATGCGTTACAAACATCTGCACAATTTTAATATACCCTCTACAAGGGTATAAAAATTCAATGTATTTCTATTACTATTGGTATTTATATATTGTATTATATATAAATATATTGTATTTCTATATCTATTGGTCCCCTCTATACCCTCTACAAGGGTATAAAAATTCAATGTATTTCTATTACTATTGGTATTTATATATTGTATTATATATAAATATATTGTATTTCTATATCTATTGGTCGGAGATGCTTCCTTCTATGCGTTACAAACATCTGCACAATTTTAATATACCCTCTACAAGGGTATAAAAATTCAATGTATTTCTATTATTAATGGTTAGTCAAATTTTAAAAGTTAATCAGGGCCGTAAACGTGGTTTTCGTTGCTTCCGTTGCTTTTCCTTGGGAAAAACTTCGACATCAACTGATGGAGAATAACGCATGACTAGCAATCGATTATCCAATCCGGGAATGATGCAATGTTGCTTCTGCATACCAGGATTGGTCTTAGCACTGTCAAATCTTGTCTTCAACTCTGGTTTCACAGTCTCGTGCTCCTCTTTCATGTAGAAAAATATATCAAACCCTTGAAATTGATTTTATGACCATCGAAACAAAGCATCTAGAGTAAGGACAGGTTCACCATGGGTGATTTGGAGGCTTCTACGTCTGGTTTCTCTTTTAAAAATTGAGCACACTCCATCACACGATTGAGCAGCATCTTGAACAACAAACGAATAATTTTCAGAGAAATCACATCAGAATCAGAAAATACAGAGTGTCCCTCGTGAAGAAAAATAATATAAGCTGATTTTTTTTCAAAAAAATAGTTTTGACAGCTCTGACGGTTGCCTCTTTTTTTTTTAAAGTTTACGTGATTATAGATAAAAATGGTATTTGGTATGATTAAATCCGATGCAAGGGTTATGATTTTTTTTAACTTTCATGTGTTTTACGGATTATTTTAAGAACTATTGACGGTAGGGGAAAAACATTTTGGGTATATTCATCTATATATAGTACTTCAAAATTATAGTTATTAATAGCTTTTTGGAAATAAAAAAAAGGGTGGCCGAATTGATATGGAATATCGCATATGTAAAGATAAATTGTTGTGGGTTCCACGTGATCCAAAGTAATACACATGTGCATAGAGTAGTTTAAGCATGAATGTACAGTTTATTTACAGTTTTATTTAATTTACATGATTTAAGTTAACAATAGTACGTCTGGTCCACACTGATCACACACGAGAATGAATGTCTGGCTGCTCATGCTGGCGCCTTTACTCACACGACAGTGTTGGTAAAGACGCTGTTAACAGTGTTCAACAATGTCTTAATTATTCAAATTCAAAGTGTAAATAAATTACCCCTTACAATATATAAAAACAATTTTTCAGAAATATTATTATCTTTAAACATAGCAATAGAAAATTAAATTCATTTATTTTAATTCAATGAATAAAAACTTCGGCTTTCATCGGTTTCTTCATCGCATTTTAAATGTTAACTCTCAGTTCGATTTTAAAATGATCAGAAACTGACCGACGAATTTCATAATTTTTGTTTAAAGCTAAGACTACGAAATTTTCTTCAAGAGGAATTCGATTTCGAATTTCAATGGGGCGGGCCTTGACTCTTGAGTCAAGAGTCTTGACCCTTGAACAGCAAACAACAACAAATTAAACGGTCACACTGTCGATCTCCTACTAATCTAAGTAATTAATAATTCCTGTAATTTCCTAATTCCTTTTAATAACAATTGATCAATTAATGGCTTAACTAAGCCGTCCATCTTTATTGTTGTTGGTGCTCGCTGTAATCGTTTCATCGCCATATTCCGTCGTTAGCAACGTCAGTGCCTCATTAATCCTGAAACATAAGCGATGTTTCGAGCTGGTCACGGCTTTCGACAGAAAACAGTGTGGTTAATATTAAAGGCGACTTCATACAGTTCCTTGGGGCTTGGCCTATTTCCATTTACTTTCGAGGCACAGACCCGACAGCTGCGACGTTCCAAATGGCTAGTTGTCTATGGCTTCATTTTAAATTTGGTTTTTATTGGCATATCGCTGCAGGAGGATACGGATAACGAAAACTCTTTAAAAACAGAAATCTTTCAGCGCAATCCTTTGGTAAAATATATCGAATCAATAGTTGGTGTAATAAGTGTGGTCACCGCTTGTGTGACTCATCTACGCAACCTTTGGTGCAGCAAAGAACTGGAGAGGATTCTCAATGAGCTTCTGCTTTTGGAAGAACATCACTTCAACAGTTATACGCTGGAAGATTGCCCGAAGTTTGACTACTATGTGATTCAGAAATGTTTAGTTATCGTAATGGAAGTTCTGTCCTCATTACTTCTACATTTTTGTTTGCCGGGTAGTCAGAAGCTTGTTCTGGATGCCTTCTGTACTTATATGATGATGTTGGCAGTACTGTTAGGGGCCATGCACTTTCATTTAGCCGTGGTCTACATCTATCGTTTTGTGTGGACCATTAACGGGCAGCTACTTGGTTTGGCCAATCAGCTGAGAATGGGACGAAGACTGGAATCTTCTCGGGTTCAGTTGCTACTCTGGCTTTACAGCCGCCTGCTGGACTTGAATAATCGCTTGACAGGCATCTACGACTATCAAATCACTCTCCTTATGGCCAACGTCTTAGCTGCCAACATTGTTATCTCATTTGTACTTATCATCTTCAGCATCGGCTTACAAAAGATGCCAATGGTATTTATGATCACTGTGATTCCTCAAGCCTTATGCATAAATTTCTGGGACTTTTGGCTGAGCATAGCGGTATGTGATCTGGCTGAACAAACCGGGAGGCGAACTTCTGCGATCTTGAGGTTATTTAGTGATATGAATAATTTGGATAAGGAACTGGAACGAAGTGTAAGTTAAGTTAAGCCACAGAGACTCAATTATTTAGTCATATTATTTCTGATTTTTATAGATTAACGACTTTGCCTGGTTCTGCAGCCATCGGAAGCTACAATTTTTCCACTGCGGGTTATTTCCAGTAAATTATGAAATGGGATTTCGAATGATCATAACAAGCATTTTGTATTTACTATTTTTGGTGCAATTTGATTATACGAATTTGTAAATATTTAAAAATGGCAGTTTTGACCTCTTTCGAAATGAACCCATGACGGGATGGAAAATCTTCTATTTACAAATTAGCCGAAAGTAAAGTTTTTATGAGCTTCTATAAATTTTGGATCTTTATCTAACAAAAATGGGTTTCGAATATCAAATTTAAATTCTGTATTTTAAGACTTCGCGAAGCTAAGTAAAGCAAAAGTCAGTTTTAAACGGGCAGTGTTAACCTTTTATAATCAACTCAAATTCGCAAACAATGTAAATAGTTCTAGTACATTGATGGTATGTAGTCTTATCTGCCGAATTCAAATACTAGTCACTTTTGAAGGTCCTGGAAGTGTGCGTACGAAGATTAACAATACTAAATATGGTCTATTCGCCTATAGGATTACCCCGAGCATGGCTCTATTTATCTGTGGAAAATTGAGGTTTCGAAATATCATTCCTGAGGACCAAACAATGCTTCAGTAATGCTAGCTCACAGAAATGAAAAGCTGTCATGTGTTGGTGGCGAGTCAAATAAAAAAAAATTTATCATACATCTAAATTTTGGCATATTTTGTTGGAGATAATATTTTTGAACTAAATTGCACAAAATACACTCCAAATTAGTCTATCTCCTTAAGACTCAACGCCCACGAAGACTGGCAGATTTAATCAGAGTGAAGAGAAGACTACTTCGGGAATACTTGTGGATTCGATACCTGGGGGTGAAGATGGTGAGAAATCGGATTACTTCTTGAAGTCAAAAGCTCTTGTACTGCACAAACGAACTCGTTCTAGAAATTGATAAATATGTTCGAGGGCCTACACAGAGAAAAATTCCGTTCCGTTTGGTGACGATAGTCTGCTAAGCCCGCTTTTTCTAAAGTCATGAACATTTGTTCACACTATGCCATGAACATTTTGATCTCGCTCATGAACGGTTTGGGCTTGTCTTATAAACATTTTGTGCTCGTTTCAAGAACTGTTTGTTCTCGCTTTGGTCGCCGGCTTGATACAGAAAAAACGAGAAGGCCAAGCTAACTTCGTCTGTGGCAAAGTTTTAATACACTTGCAAATGCTGTTTTTGAAATGTCAGAGTTTAAGAACGCTTACATAAAAATCAAACATTTTTGTAACTAAAACCCATTTTCCTACAGGTAAACATCTGATTTCGACCAAATTTCTCGAATCTTTTTGAAAAGATATCAAATTAACAATCGCCTAGTTTAAGAAAGATAAAATTGAAAACAAAAAAGTTGTTTTCACTAAGACTCATTTTCCGACCGATCGGTCCTATGGCAGCCTTAAGAGCGCAAAATTTGGTCGAACTCGGATGATGAACTCTAAGTTCGACCAAATTTTGCGAATGTATATAGAATTAGTATTAGAAGCATATAGAATTAGTAATCAGTGAGTTTAAGGACGCTTACATTAAAAACATACAAAATTTCTTACTAAGACCCATTTTCCGACCGATCGGTCCTATGGCAGCTATAAGATATAGTCATCCGATTTCAATCAAAGTTTGCAAATCTATTTAAAAGTATATAATATTAATAGTGGATGAGTTTGAGGACGCTAACATTGAAAATAAAAAAGTTTATCTCAGTAAGACCCATTTTCCGACTGATGGTTCCTATGACAGCTATAAGATATAGTCATCTCGAGCAAAATTTGTAAATCTGTGAGAAAGCATATACAGGGGTGCCAGAGAAATCACTTCCGCTCGAAATTCACGCGAATTTGACATCGCCCTGCCACAGAGCCTGTTTTCGAGTGATTTGAAAATCGCGCACCCTTGAGCCGTTGAATTGCTTATATAACCCTTATCCTTATTGATTCATAAAGGGTGTTTAACTTGTGAATAATCTTCATCAAAAAAATTTAACATTTAGCATTTTAAGTTTATTAAATTAGCGTTTTAATAAATCGCTAGTTAAATCGCTAGTTAAGTTTGTCATTCTCTGCAAATCATCAAATCGCTAGTATTTCAGTCCTTTTAACATTTGAATTTCGAAATTAGTCGAATTAAGTTTTAAGGTGTATAAACTAGCGATTTTTGTGCTGAAACATAGATAAAAAAATTAGATTTATTAGCATTATCTTTTGCGTTGATCTTTTGCTTATTTATTTTGCAGTTTGAAAATCGATTTCTGCCAGTTTGAATTCAAACAAGAAAAAAAGTCGGTCAAGCCCGACTATAACATACTCTGTACCCTTAACTTCTCAGCTCGCATTTGCTCACGAGTTATACGCGCTCATCTCTAAGTTTCACTCTCTCTCTCTCTCTCTCTCACTAAGATTGACGTTCAATAGAATGCTGCGGTAGTGGGTGGTGTGGTGCTGGGTGTTTATTGGCCGTTTTTTGCTCATAACTTGAGTATCGTTCATCCGATCTTTATCATTCCTTCAGCAAATCGATAAATTAATTTTATTTACAAGGTATCTCTAGAAGGTACGAACGATCTATCTTCAAAACTGTAGGAGATATGACGTTTTTTCCAAATTGCGGGGGCGGGAGGGGGCGTGGCAAAAATTGAAAATAAACTTGATCTGCCTGCAAGTATAAGAAATATATGCCCCATACATGTCAAACCTCTATCTCTTACCATCTCTGAGATCTCTTCGTTCATACGGACGGACGGACGGACGGACGGACGGACGGACGGACGGACGGACATGGCTATATCGACTCGGCTGTTGATGCTGATCAAGAATATATATACTTTATAGGGTCGGAAATGATTCCTTCTCCCTGTTACATACTTTTGCACAAACTTAATATACTCTATGTACCTTCGGTACAGAGTATAAAAAGTGGCAACGCTAAAACCAAAATAATGAGAACCCGCTCAAGTGCTAGTTCATTTTATTATTCCTTTGAATTGTTTATAATATCAATAAATTATAATAGGGAAAGCATCGACCAGATCTCCAGAGCGAAACTTTCTTGGCTCTTATTGAATAGCATTAGGACTTAGCCCGCAATTTCACAAAGAGCGTCAGGTGGCTGCAGCCTGGAACGAACTGACCATGAATTGGGCCAACCTTTTCTCCGATTGCTTCAATTAAATAAAGCTGGGCCCAAGGTACTTTTTAAGCAGCAGGAGCATTACCCACAGAATACCTACGTATATCGTCTGATTTAGAAAGAGCGTCCGTTGCGAATCCATGGCGGACGCACTGTATCGTCTCCTAAGCGTCGGATTTGCGACTTCCTTAAATCGTCGACTGCCATCTGTCGTGCGAGAGGCATTTATTTTATTAAATCAATTCTTTTATTTACCTTTTCGTTTGCCGTACTCGGGTGGCAAATTTGAATTTTTGTTTTTTGAAATAAAAAACAGTCCGTTGAAGAAAATTAAGTTTACTTTGTTTAAAAAAGAACTAACCAATTACTTTACATTTAAAAATATTTATAAAAACGCATAAAAAGGCTTACTCTTATTTGCTTTTGCGGTGTGTCTACCATACGCAGTCATGTTCGAAAGGGATTGTGTACAAGCTTAAGAACTGAACTGAACTGTCATCCGATCCGGTCGGTTCCGATATATTAGCAGCGTGCAGTAAAAAGAAGACTGTGCAAAATTTCAGCTCGATAGCCTTAAAACTGAGAGACTAGTTTTCGTAGAAACTGACAGACAGACAGACGGACGGACGGACAAAGCTCAATCAGCTCAGCTCGTCGCCCTGATCAAGAATATATTTAGTCTATGGGGCCGAAAATGAATATTTCTATGAGCTGCAAACTTCTGGGCAAAATTATAATACCCTTTGCAAGGGTATAATGAAACGGCAGTGTGGGATGTATCTAATCTTTCGCCCTGGTTCAAAACAAATCTTGGAATCAAGCAGGGGTGTATTATTAGCCCTCTTTTGTTCTCCTTGTTTGTAAACGATATCTCCACTGATCTCCATGGCGGAGCGCAGTTTGGAATTAATGTATTCAAAATCCTAATCTACGCGGACGACATGTACATCCTCGCCGAAGCACCAAAGATGCTACAGGAGATGATTAACGAAGTGCAAAGATACTGCCTAAAATGGGGACTAAAAAAAACTTAAATGACCCATTTCCACTAGAAATATTTTTAAGTGTAGTTTGGGTTGGTGATCTCAAAAATCGATTTCAAACATTTTTCCACGGCAACGTTTTTTAAATTAATTTTTTTTTTTGGTAGGTGCACTTACATTTTAAGCCATATCTAGCTTCATAATTGTCAAACCACAGATCCGATTACTAATTGATTACGCTAAGAAATAATCCAAAATAATCGAAATCAAAAGTAATGTGACCGTTTTAGTGATCTTTGGATTATCAATCACAGAACTTTTTAGCAGGCTCTAGGTCAATAAGTTATGATTTTGTTCATTACGTTTCCAAAACAAGACACGCACAACACTACAAAGGAGGCTGGTTTCCAAAATGTTGTAATTAATATCTGTTGGTTTGTGTTGGTTATAAAAAGGCTTATAATCAACCAAAAAAACCTTGAGCTAGCCAGTTGTAACATTGACTATTTCATAAACTTCCATAGGTCAATCATCAGCGATCTTTTGTCCAATAGGCATAAAGATTACTTTTGATTACTTTTGACCAAGGCTGCAAACCGGTCCTGAACCGAACCCCAAAGAACCGGTTCGGTTCGGGTTGTTAGCTTGCCTCGAACCGAAGCTTCATATTATTTAACCTCCCGAACCTAAACCCGAACCGAACCCAATGTATACAAAAAAGATTCGGTTCAAAAAATCATTTAAGTCGGTTTCTTAAGAACTTTAATAATTTTCTTAATATTATGACTGGAAAACATAATTCTAATGTAACGAATCGGTTGAAATGATAATTGAAGATGAGATTAAAAAATCCAATACATCTTACGATTTCGACAAGGGAAAGCAAATCTCGTACATTTATGTACATATGTATGTCTGTTCAGAAATAAAGTTGCCTTCAACTAAAAAGCTACAGCGAAATATTCGCAACTTTTATGAGGACAAATGTGTTAAATGGTCTTGACTGTTTCTTACACTATTTTTAACAACTTTCATGCTCATCTTGAGGTCCAATGTTCCCAAAGTTTTTCCATAGTACAAAAAAATTGAGGCTTATTTGACTTTAAAAAAATTGAAGACCCAGCTCTTTTTAAAGCCTTTTTAGTGGGCCTATGATAACAATAAGGAATGTGGCCCAATCGGCTGCTCCTGATCAAACGAGAGCGTAAGTTAAAGTCGGTCCTGCCCGACTTTGATATACCCGGTACTCGGGCGAAGAAATGTTTAATAGCCTTCCTGTGTTCCTGGAGCAGAAATAATTTTTTTTTTATAGTGTTGTGGTTTTCTTAATAATAAAAATAAATTATCAAACTTCATTTACTGGGACTCGAACCGATATGTTGCGACAAGGCGACAATCCTATCCACTCAGCCAACGCCTATTCTGAAAACATGTTGTTTAATTTGTATTTAAGATAATGACAATGCCAAGAATTTTAATAACACTTCAAATCATTACTCATTACATTTTATGATATTTATAAACCCAGCGGGCTTTATTTTTGCTGCTGGAATTTCGATTAGGATAACCCTTGAACAGCAAACAAACAACAACAACAAAAACGGTCACACTGTCCCTCTCCCACTAATTTATGTACGAACCTAATTCCTTTTAATAACAATTGGAAAATTAAAAACTTAACTAATCCGTCCATCTTTATTGTTGTTGGTGCCCGCTGTAATCGTTTCATCGCCATACTCTGTCGTTCGCCACGTCAGTGCCTCATTAATCCTGAAACATAAGCGATGTTTCGAGCTGGTCACGGCTTTCGACAGAAAACAGTGTCTTTCATATTAAAGGCGACTACATACAGTTCCTTGGGGCTTGGCCTATTTCCATTTACTTTCGATGCACAGACCCGACAGCTGCGACGTTCCATTTGGCTAGTTGTCTATGGCTTCATTTTAAATTTTATTTTTATTGGCCTGTCGCTGCAGGAGGATACGGATAAGGAAAATTCTTTAAGAACAGAAACCTTTCAGCGCAAACCTTTGGTTAAATATATCGGTGCAGGTCTTGGTGTAATAAGTGTGGTCACCGCTTGTGTGACTCATCTACGCAAGCTTTGGTGCAGCAAAGAACTGGAAAGGATTCTCAATGAGCTTCTGCTTTTGGAAGAACATCACTTTAACAGTTATACGCTGGAAGATTGTCCGAAGTTTGACTACTATGTGATTCAGAAATGTTTAGTGATCGTAATGGAAGTTCTGTCCTCATTAGTTCTACAATTTTGTTTGCCTGGCAGTAAAAAGTTCGTTCTGGATGTCTTCTGTAGTTATATGATGATGTTGGCCATACTTTTGGGGGCCATGCACTTTCATTTAGCCGTGGTCTACATCTATCGTTTTGTGTGGACCATTAACGGCCAACTACTTGGTCTGGCCAATCAGTTGAGAATGGGACGAAGAGTGGAATCTTCTCGAGTTCAGTTGCTACTCTGGCTTTACAGCCGCTTGCTGGACTTGAATAATCGCTTGACAAGCATCTACGACTATCAAATCACTTTCTTTATGGTCAACGTTTTGGCTGTCAACATTCTTATCTCATTTTTACTTATCATCTTCAGCTTAGGCTTACAAAAGATGCCAATGGTATTTATGATCACTGTGATTCCTCAAGCCTTATGCATAAATTTCTGGGACTTTTGGCTGAGCATAGCGATATGTGAACTGGCTGAAGAAACCGGAAGGAGAACTTCAGCAATCTTGAGGTTATTTAGTGATATGAATAATTTGGATAAGGAACTGGACCGAAGTGTAAGTTAAGTTTAGCCACAGAGACTCAATTATTTAGTCATATTATTTCTGATTTTTATAGATTAACGACTTTGCCTGGTTTTGCAGTCATCGGAAGCTACAATTTTTCCACTGCGGGTTGTTTCAAGTGAATTATGAAATGGGATTTCGAATGATCATAACAAGCATTTTGTATTTACTATTTTTGGTGCAATTTGATTATATGAATTTGTAAATATTTAGAAACGGCCTTTTTTATCACATTCGAAAAGAATAATTTTTTATGAGCTTCTATAAATTTTGGAGATTTTTAAAACAAAGATGGGTTTGGAAAATTCACATTTTATTTCTGAATACTACGACTTTGAAAAGCTAAGTTAACAATAGTCAGTTGTAAGCGGGCAATGTTAACCTCGTATAATCAACTTAAATATGCATGCATTTCAAATAGCTCAAGTACATTCAGGTTACGTAGTCTTATCTGCCAAATTCAAAGACCAGGAACCTTTGTAAGTCGTCGACGTATGAAGAATAAAAAGACTAAATATGGTCTATACGCCCATAGGACGGCCCCGTGACATATATTTTAGTATTGTAGGATAAATTATTTTGTAAGCTAATATTTTTAAAGTGAAATGCATAAAATGCAATCCCATTTAGTCTATCAGGACTCAACGAAGGACGTATAGAAACTGGCTGATTTAATCAGAGAGAAGAGACGACTACTTTGTGACGAATTTTTAAAATCTTTGATATGTTTGATTTGTTTCCACCCCGAATAGCACAATAGCAATTAAAAACTAGCAAAACGGTCCAAAAAAATTCGCGAAAATAAGCAAAATGTTATAATAAGTTTAGATTTTCATCAAGATTGTATAGTTGGAATTGTAAATAGGACGCTTAGACCAACCGATTCACAAAAATCGCGAAATTAGCCAAATTTTATGATAAGTTTAGATTGTCATGAAGAAGGGTATATAGCAGGTGCACATCGAACGGTCCAAAAAATATCGAAATGTGCAAAATTTATATATGAGTTTAGATTGTCATAAAGATGGGTCAACAGACGGGCAAATAGGAAGTGTAAATCAAACTGTCAAAAAATAACGGGAAATTTAAAAAAATTTTTATAATGAGTTTGGATTATTATGAAGACTGGTAAATATACGGATGGTGAAGATCGATGTTCTAAAAAAATTACGGAAATTACTCAATGTTCGTATGAGTTCAGATTATTATGAACACGGGTGAATAGTTAGATGGTGAAGTAGGCCAATCGGTCCTAAAATGTGTATGTTTTGATTCATAAAAATGAAGATTAAGGACCGATTTCTTTTCTTCCAGATAGCTGCTATGTTTCAGATAAGCTGACAATTTACTCTGCTATTTGGAAGTTTATGTGACATATAGCATTATGTAGAAGATGAGAAATCGGCCCTTAATAGTTGGCAACTGTCGCACAGTGGTGCCAAATACCAAAAAGCTGGCCAAAATTCGAAAAACGTAATTGATTTGGCTGAAAGATTGTACTCGGGCGTTTTCGGGGTCGCTGATTACGAATTTATTTATTTATTTGACAATATTCCTGGTGCTACAAGTATAAACTTATGATTATTGCACCAGTCACAAAAACAATTCTCAGGGGAAAATATTTAAAGCATCCTAACTTATTATAGTTTTACAAATTTTAATTTAATTTTGATTTTGATTGATTATTAATAATAATATTTATATATTCGAAGTCGAAATTCAGAAAAACAAAATGGCGGATCCAATTTGGCGGACAATTTCTACAAAAACATAATTATAATTTTCTGTGACATCGCTAATTACTTTTGAACCTTGTAAATTTCCTGAAGCCTGGAGACTTATTTGTGTAGCCAAGGCCAGTTCCTCGACGGTATGTTCTTTTCGTACCTTTTCCGTCTTCCTGCGTTTTGACCTATCACTCAAATCTTCCCTATTGTGTTTTGCATTGCAGGTCTTTTCGTGAAAGTTTTCGAATCTGCATTTTCAATTGTAAAAGAGGTAGGAACGTTGAGCCAGTCGTTGAATTTTGTGAAGAGTTCGTGTTCCTTCCTGCAGACACTTTGGCGCTTCCATCTGAATTTCGATACTAATTTTGATTAATTTATTGTATTGAACTCCAAGTCAAGTGGTACAGACGTGTTAAATATATGTCCCTGAAGACGGAGTAAGATGTGTATCCGAAATATATTGGAAACAAATCAAAAATTGAGTTTTCTTCTTGGCCTCGAGCCGGCAAGCATAACAGTCCATTTTGCAACAATTTAAGTTTTTTTTTCTACATTTGTGCCCATAGCATTAAAAGCACTCACCCTTTCACATTTTTATCTTTCGGCCGGGTTTTTTCTTTTTAAATTTCTTCACAACTTTTTAATCGGTGCAAAAACAAAAAAGTTATTCGAGTTTAAGTGAAGGCAGCTTCGTAAAACCTCGAAAACCCAGTTTATCGATAATTTCTCGATATGTCGATTTTCGTGGTCAGCGGTGACTTAAAAAAAAGTTGGTTTGGTGAATTGGGGGAGAGTGGAGTCAAGCAGTGTTTTATATTATGTCGCGAAGACTACAAAAAAGTCTAGAAAATTCTCGCATTACCGAAAATCATCACCGAGACTGAATCTGTAGCTATCCGCAGCTAATTTTTGGATATGTTTAGAAGAAGTGTCTAAACAATCATTTCTATTTTGTTTGAGAGCATTATCTCATAGGAGTTTTGACGCGACTTTTCCTAATGTGACCAAAAAAAAACATCTACTTTGATTAATGTCTCACTATTTTATGCATTGTTAATAATAACTTCGAGCAATACATTCAAACTGTACTTACTTTCAGGAATAGAATCAATTTTGTAGAATCCAAATCGGTCTATACTCTTCTGAACGTTGTGTTATTTTCGATGCTTGACGAGTAAACGATTAGCCAGGTAGAGACACTTCCCCCTTATTAACGTTCACAGCACAAACAACTTTTCCAACCGATAAAAGTCCCTAAAAATAATAATTTTTATTCGACTTTTGGCCAGCTTTTTGGGATTTGGGACCATACTGTGTCGACGGTTAAATAGGAGATGTGGGATAATCGGTCCATAAAAATCGCGAAATTGAATGAGTAGAAGGTTTAGGTCAGGGGTGTACTCTACAAAAATTGGGTTTCTCTTTCAATTTCTTGTGATTGTTGTTCCTTGCTCATTATCTTACGGCAGCTTGGAGGAACAACAATCACAAGAAATTGAAAGAGAAACCCGATTTTTGTTTGTGTGTGTGTCGGCATGAATAGCAAAAAAACATTTGGCCACTGCGAGCGAAGCGATCGAGGCCAATCGCTACGCTCACTACGCATAAGCAACATTGCTGTTGCGATTGAGTTTGCGAGAGATTAAGGAGAGAGAGAAGAAAAAAAAAAGAAAGGAGAGAGAGAGAAAGAAAGAAAAAGAGAAGTGAACGCATAAGAATGTGTTGTTGCTTAACTTACCCCCATAAGGCGTACGTGAAGGCCATACGCGCCAGCTATACCTTTGCGTAAAACCACAACGAATGCGTGGCTTGCGGAATGGGCTTGAGCACCTCTGGTGTAGATCGGAGTGTCCAAAAAAATCTCGAAATATGTTGAATTCATAATTGAGTTTAGATTGTCATGAGGCCGGTTAAGTAGACTGGTAAATGGAGGTGTAGATCAAATGTTTTCAAATATTGCTTAATTGCCAAATTTTATTATGCGTTTAGATTATCGTGATGATTTAAAAGTTGGCAATTGACGACGGGTAAATAGGTGCATGTATATAAGCTAGGAAGCTAGGAAGGAAATTCATGAAATAGCTATACGATCAACCAGCCTCCTTTGTGGTGTTATGCGTGTCTTGTTTTTGAATAGTTATGAAAAGTTCTATGATTGATATTCAAAGAGGTCACTAAAACAGTCGCATTGTGCTATAAAATAGAGATTCGCTATATGACAGCGCTTTAGCTTAAAAAAGTGTTATTCCTAAAATGGGCAAGTCTGGTAAATAGGGGTGGGCGTGGTTCAATCGGTCCAAAAAAAATTGCGAAATTTTGATTTGGTCTAAGCATCATTTGAGAATTCTGGGAAATTTTATATGTAGAGTTTCTGGATCGGAAGATCTTTTGTTGTACCTTTGTAAGGCCACAGCTGCAGCTGTAGAAGAATTAAAGCTGAGGCCTTTAAGCCTTATTCGCAGCCGATATACCTAGTTACCCTAAATCCGCTTGACTTTATGAACACTCTATAACAGACGCCCACAAACACTGAAAAATTCACTTCCCGGTCGGAGGACCAATTGGTCAGCTAAGCATCAAACATTGTAGTTTCATATTATATAATCATTCGAGTGTTCTTAAGAGCGCATTGCATCTGATACTTGCACCAACCAAATTTCTGTACCCTCCGGCATGGACAAAATATTTGCTGTAATTTTTTAAACTATTTTTATTCATTTCTCGTAAATTAATATAATCAAATTGTACCAAAAAAATTAAGTACAGAATGCCTGTAATAATCATTCTGAAGCCCATGGCAAAATTTACATGGAACAAACCACAATGAAAAAATCTCAATCTTCGATGACTGCAGTAAAGCGAAAAGTCATTTACCTGTCTAGGAAAGAAAATTCAAGTAAGAGAAATAATATGTGATAAAAATATCAATCGAATCTTACACTGCGTTCCAGTTGCTCCTCCGCATCATTCATGTCACAAAACAACCTTAAGATTACAGAAGTTAGTTTAGCGGTTCGCTCGGTGAGATCACAAATCGTAATGCTCAACCAAAAGGTCCACAATTTTATAATCAAAGAGTGTGTCAGCATTATAATCAATACGTAGATCGTCCTGATTTGCACGGTTAGGCTAAAAATGATGAGAAGAAATGACACAATAATGCTACCAAGCAAGGAGGTGATCATGATGAGTGTAATCTGGTAGTCATAGATGCCAGTCAGACGCCCATTTATGTCTAGAACCCGGCTGTACAGCCAAAGTAGCAGCTCTACCCGTGAAGCTTCCACTTTTCTACGCATTCTCAGCCGATTGGCCACACGAAGAAGCTGCCCGTTGATGGTCCACACAAAACGAAATATGTACGCCACAGCCAGATGGAAGTGCATTCCCACCAGGGTAGTTGACAACTGCACCATGTACATGCAAATGGCCCCTCCGGGGTATAATCGACTTCCCGGTATCGCAGTATACAGAAAAACCGATGTTAGCAACTCCAATGCAATCGAACAATGTTTCTGTATCACATAGTAATCAAATCTTGGACAGTCGTCCAGCGAAAGATCCTGTAAATAGAGTCGTTCCAGGAGTAAAAGTTCATTAAGAATATTGACCAGTTCAGAACTCTTCCAATTGGTGCGCAGGTGAACCACACAGGTGGCTATCACAGAAGCTATTCCACCACATATTTCAATGTATTTCATCAAGGGATTTCGTTCGAAAATTTCCGCACTTAAAGAGTTCTCTTCATGATTTGTATATAACTGTAATAATATTCCGAGTAGACTAAAATTTAAAACCATTCCATAGATAATTAGCCATTTAGAGCGTTGCAACTGTCTACTCCTGGCGGTGAAAGTAAACGGAAATACGCCAAGTGTCAAGGATACGTATAGAGTAACTTTAAAAGAAAATAACACGATTTTCTGCCGAAGTCCGCGACGAGTTTGAAACATAGCTAATGATGTAGAAATAATGTAGTACAAAATTCCAAACAGAAGATGGTTCGATAAGAACAGCCACGAGCAGACTGATGAAAGAGGTGACTACGACTGTTAAGCTAATGGATTGGAATGCCAACAAAGCTGGTTGCGTATCGATATAATTGATTCGTGCACAGTGGCTTATTTCCGCCTTTTTTGTCACAAACTCTTATTGTTACGATATTCTTAACATATCTGGTTGGTAAGCATCTCAATTTACTAAGCACAGCCCATAAGATAAGAGATACAAAGCTGAAAGCTGACAATAGTTTGCATTAGTGGTAAAAAAGGACACTCAGGATGGGCTTAGGAAAATTTGAAACGCAAATTTTAAATTGGCAATGCTGGCAGGTATGCGAAATAATTTGAGATCAGTGTTGGCATTGTTTTTATACTCTGTACCAATGGTACACAGAGTATGTTAAGTTTGTGAAAAAGTATGCAACAGGGGGAAGGAATCATTTATATATAAAGTATAGATATTCTTGATCAGCATCAACAGCCGAGTAGATATAGCCATGTCCGTCTTTCTGTCCGTCCGTATGAACGAAGAGATCTCAGAGATGGTAAGAGATAGAGGTTTCACATGTATGGGACATATATTTCTTATACTTGCAGGCAGATCAAGTATATTTTCAATTTTTGCCACGCCATCTCCCCAATTTGGAAAAAAGTCATATTATCTACAGTTTTGATGATAGATGGTTTGTAACTTCTAGAGATATTTAGTAATCAAGATTATTTATCAAGCTATGAACAGAATAAAGTTTCTTACTCCGCCCTGGGAGGAGTGGCGTCATCTATTGTTCAGTTTTGAAAATCCCTCATTGTTCAATGCAAGTAGTGGCGCCATCTATTGTTCAGCAGCGCAGCTTTCAGCTGCTACTTCAGGTACAGAATATATTAAGTCGGGCTTGAGCTACTTTCTTACTGCTGACCCGTCTATAAAACACACAGTCATTTGACTTAACAAATCAATTCAATTCCGCTTTTACTTCCTCAACCCATAAGTCAGCCAGCTCCCAACTGACAGGATGCCAGAAATGAAATCAGAGCACCCGGAAAACCCCGATTACTGATTTTAAAGCGTCTAAAACCAAAGACAGCGACGTTATTAATGCCGGTCAGTTTTCGATTGTGTTCCTGTGTGGATTCATAGGGTGACACGTCTATAAAAAACACACAGTCATTTCACTCAACGCAGTAATTCAACAATTCGTCAACTCAACACAAACAAATTCAACACAAAACAAAGTCATCTCAAAACAGTTTCAACACTCGTCTTTATAACACAGTCATTTCGCCTACACAACAATTCAACACACATCTACACATATATCACAATGCCATTTCAACAGTCACAATTATTCAACACTACGCCAATTCAACACAACCACATTTAAATTTAATAAGTGAAGATAGTAAATAAAATGCTAGTGTGTAGTACCAACCTTATCAGGGATACAAGCGGCAGGTAAAATGTTTTTTTGGAAAAAATGGAGCAATCAAGTTAGCATCAACACGTCTGTTATATAAATGTCAACATAAGCAAACCTTTAATTTACAAAAAGGTATCAGTTGGGTGTTAGCTAAATAAAATGCAAGTGTATAGTACCAATCTCATCAGGGATAGATTTCCGCGATTTTTTCCAAAAAGAACTTTTTGCCTCCGGCGTAATTTTCATGTCAATTCAACATACGTCAATTCAACACATTGCAAATTTAACAAAAACAACAAAAAACGATAATTTTTATTAGTAAATAAATTGTGATAGTAAATAAAATGCAAGTGTACTAACAAATGTGCATACACTTTCGAAGATAGTATACTACTACAATTTTTGTGTGATACATTTTCTGGTGTTAAAATTGAACTGTGTTGAAATTGTACTGTGTTGAAATTTGCCGATGTTGAATTGCTTCGTGATTAAATAAATTATGTTGAAATTGTAGTTGTGTTGAAATACCTTGTGTTAAAATTAAGTTGTGTTGAATATGTTCGTGATTAATTTATTTTGTGTTGAACTGACGTGTGTTGAATTGACGTGTTAAGATTGTTTTGTGTTGAACAGACGTGAAACCTTCTTTCTTGTTTTTTTAGAGATTCCATATTTCGTATTATTTTAGGTAGTTAACATGTAAGAACTAATGTTTACATTATATGAGATACTACTTCTCTAAGAATTACTTAGAGTTTTAGACGTCCACGTCTCATTTACCTGACATAGCATTCTTGTGATTCGATCGCAGTAACATAATTGCATTCATCGTAGTTGAGTCGCCAGAGGCCAGAGAATAGGCGTTCCACGCTAGCCTGCGTAGCTGGAACAAAAAGCACAAGTTTTGAAATCTCAGGCAAATCTGGGAACTCTGTGGAGGACTCTGACTACCAGTTTCATGGTTTCGAGCTCGTTTAAGTGCAAGAAAAGTCTTAATGGGATCAAGTAACTTATTTGTTGACTCAACTGATGTGTTTATATCAACAAGGTTCTTTTTTTACCATATCATACATGCTTCAACTTCGTTGGTGCTTTTAAATAAATAAGTATTAAATACGTTCGACTTTGCATGATGATGACGTCAAAATAGGAAATAGCCTCCACGAACCATTTGATACCAAGAGAGGTTTTAGGCAGGGTGATACCCTATCGTGTGACTTCTTTTATCTTCTGATGGAGTATATACTGCGCCACTGCCCAAATGACAACAGATCGGGCTCATTTCTTTATAGAGATCTAATGGTACTCCTATACGCCGATGATATTGACATTATCGGCAAATACAAACTGGCGGTAAGCAGGGCAGATTGAAAAGCAGTCTAAACTGATGGGCTTAGCGGTAAACGAGGACAAGACGAAGCTCCTAGTATTCACGGACAAGAAGTCTACGCGTCTTGGACAATTTGTTACTATGGGGGAGAAAAACTTTGAGGTTGTAGAGGATTTTGTCTACCTGTAAGCATGGACAATGACCGCAAAAGTTCTTCGGAGGATTGAATGGAACGAATGAATCACGAACTGTATGAGCTCTATAGGGACATCAGTCTGATCAAGCGCATAAGATAACAGCGGCTGCGCTGGTTAGGACATGTATCCCGGATGGATGAAGAAGCTCCAGTAAAAAAGGCGTACAAAGCGACGGCGGCTGACTTTGGAGGACAACGCAGGAGGGGTCGCCCACCATTAAGATGGGATGATCAAGTGCGGAGAGACATTTCCAACCTTGGTGTGAACAATTGGTGCCAGCTCGCACAAAGCAGAAGCGAGTGGAGGACATTCTTTAATAATCTTACACAATCGGGCACATTCACCAGCTATTGGAGCCAGTTGCAGTAGGTAAGGCTATGTTATGAAAGGCACAGTACGTCCTTAAGTGATCCGTTGTGTTTAGAATCATCGAGAGGTTCCATAAGAAGTCGTTTCAAATCATTCCTTTTAAGCACAGACAAATTCTTGGGAACTTTATTGGGTTACCTTACCTTACCATCTTGTCTGCATTAATACTGAGTCCTACTTCTTCCGTTCTCTCACGTGTGCATAGGTCATCGCTTAAGCTGTTGTTCCTCTTTGATAGGTCGT